>JAMAFX010000092.1:0-89168 GCA_023625875.1 Trichocomaceae sp. PYS4502
TTCTCAGCTTCAGCTAGATCCTGCAGTCCAGCTTACTGACGTCCCTCACCACGAGAAGGTGACTTTCCACGAGGGACGCCTGACCTCTATTTTCTAAGCGTTTTTGCATAGATCAGGTCAGATACCGAATTAGGTCTAGCGTGCCGCAGGGTCACCTGATCATGGGCTGAGAAACTGAGATAAGATTTAAGTGCCATTTATTTAAATATTTGCCTTGTACCTAGGTAGTAATTAGTACAGTACAACTCTATTACTTTATCAGGTCGAATTCTCTAGTCTCTCGTGAAGGTAGAAGGTACCATCGCCAACAATGACAATCTCGACCGATCTTGCTTCGCTGTTGCGCACGGATAAATTGAGCCTTGTCCCAGCCAATCTGCGCGACCCTGAACAATATACAGAATTTAAACGGCAGCGAGTCCTCTGTGGCTGGGATTTTTCGGACGAGGATCTGCAGGCGTTCATCGAGAAGCAGGAGGAGAAGCTTAAGTCTTTGTTCTGGATTACTGTCCAACAACATAACGTGCAGTCCAATGGCAAACAAGAACAGCAAGATGATAACACTGCGAGGGGCGTGCAAGCAGATGCTGTATGTACTCCCATTCGGGCAGGCCACATATCTCTTGACTCGTACACCTCGCCTCCGGATCCAGAACTCGCTCTAGCGGATAAATCAGTTTTGAGCGTGCGGACATTTTTCGTGCTACCTGAATATCGAACAATGGGATTGGGCCGTGCGGCAATGGATCTAGTCGAGACATTGGCCACAAGGAAGCCGTATGGAAGTCCTCAGTGCCATACGCTGGCCCTGACTACCGCTAGTAAGAAATATGTTGAAATCGAGGACCCCGAATGGAGAGGTCTGTGGAAGAAGATTGGGATGGAAATTCCAGCTTTTAGTAATCAATCTTGGTATGAGAAGTTGGGTTATGTGTGCTGGAAGGAGAAGCCAACATACGAAGTTCGGGCTCTTGATGGCTCCATTGTGTACATAGTTGCTTCTTTTATGCGGAAGAAAATTTGATGGCCCCACGTAGTGGTATATGTATATATAATACAATGATCTCTCTATCCGTAGAGGTACATACTGCAATTTATACCTAGGTAGGCGACAGCTGGAGATACCTAGGTAATATTTCGTCTCGCGATGGTACCCCGTGTATGGAGAATAAAGGCATATACCTAGGTACCTAGGTAGGCACCGGCCTAACTTCTCTAGTGCTTGCCGGGTTACATCCTGTCATGATCCTGATAAGGCGGCAAATGCAGCTGCCCAATTCTACCAATCAAACTAATTTCTATACCTAGGTATTAGTAGGTAACCATCTAAACCTCTGTTCAGATGGACCATGGCTACGGCAAGTCCACCACGCTTCCAAGGCATCCCGGACATCTTATATGGAACAGCATTCAAGTTTGAGAAAAGTGCAACCCTCATCTCTGACGCCTTAACAGCCGGGTTTGGAGCAATAGACACCGCGGGCAGCCGCGCAGCATACCGGGAAGGTCTGGTGGGAGATGGAATTGAAGCGGCAATAGCATCCGGACTCGTTAAGCGCAATGAGCTCTATGTAAGTACGGCCGATGAATCTGATTGTTCATGGCTGACTGCCTAGCAATAGATACAGACCAAGTTCTCGCCTTTCAAGACTGGAAAAGACCCAGCTTTGTACCCGTATGACACGAGCAAGAGCATCCCTGAGCAGGTGGAAGAATCAGTAGCATCATCGCTAGCTAATCTGCATACCACGTATATCGACTGCTTAGTCCTTCACTCGCTCTACGATGATATGCAGGACACGCTTATCGCGTGGAAAGCCATAGAGGCGTTCGTGCCTTCCAAAGTAGCCTCGCTGGGTGTGTCGAATTGTGATGTCGAGTCGCTCCGCCAGATCTGGGAGGCTGTTGATATCAAACCTGTTGTTGTTCAGAATCGCTTTACTGAGGATACAGTTGATCGCGCGAATCCTGCGATCAAACCTGCCGTATCCGCGTGTTGCGTTTGATCGAGATGTTCGAGAATACTGTGGTGCTCATGGCATGGTGTATGCGCCATGGGGTCTGCTCTGGGGTAATCCGAGCGTGCTGGACGATCCGAAGCAGACTCTTGAGATGGCAGGACAGGAAATCGGCGTGTCTAAGCAGGTTTTGCTCTACGCTGTTATGAGAAGTATAGAAATGAGTATACTCTGTGGCACGACCAAGGTGGAGAGAATGCATGAGACGCTTGAAGGGTTGATCAAGATAAAGAGCTAGCAGAGAGTGATATCCAGAGAAGACGCTGGGAAGACTGTGTTGGATCTATTAGAGAGATAATCTGTTGATGGCTCCTCTACCTAGGTACCCACTGGAACAGACTCAAGACTCAGACTCAGACTCGAACTGGGTGGCGATAGTCGGTACAGTGGGTCAATTAAGTTTGATTCATTCCTCATTTCAAAAGATTTGTATGTCTCATACTTGCTTATGCCGCGTACAGTTTGTCACCCCCCTTCACTGACCACAGTATCAGTTTTCCATCCATTGAGACAAATAATCATATTAATACAGCTCTCTCCAGTTAATTATCCCATTCATGCTCCGACCGAATAGGTGCCATGATCGCCAGAGCCCGCTTCGACCTGGCGTACAGTATCAGTGGCCCCCTTTTCATCTACTTCGGGGGGCACCTCCTCCTCAAACACCGGCTCAGGCTCAACAGTTTCAAACTTGGTCTTGAATTCTGCGAGTCCATGGTTGCTGCTGTTTGAACGACGTCTGGCATTGGTGAAATTGTAGTCAATGTCCTGGACTTCATCGCCAGAGCGGCCCCTGATGGTAAATGTAAGCGTCAAGACAACACTGCCAATATATAACAGACGTCACGGGTGAGTCTTACCAGTTTCCCTTGCCACCGCCGTCCTTCTTGGTCTTGTGGGGGTCGGCATTGAATGGCCCTGTCTTTCCGAAGTAGCGTGGCAGGGGTTCTTGAGCCATCGAGGGGTCCCCTGAGACTACAGAATGGTCGTTGTCATTGAGTTTGTGGGAGCGTGTCACTGTCGGTGTCAGTCAGACAGCTGTCAAGCAACTTCAGTCTTCTGCAGGAGGCGCTCACTTACTGTTGATGGTCCTGCTTTGTAGTCACAGTAGTGATTTGGACGTAAGGGCTGACGATCTACGGGGTAGTGTGTAATGTATGAACCAGCAACGCACAGAGCTCGCTCTATCGATGACTATGGTGGTTGGAATACGCAGAGGCAAAGGACAGAGATGACGGGCTGAAAGAGTATCCAGGGGATCGAGAGGTTGCGTGTTGACTGTTGAGCAAGAGCAGGAGGGGAGCACATGACCTCATCGCTGTCTGCAGTCTGGGGTAGACGATCTGCGCCGCCATTGGTCCGCTGCCCGCGCTAAGCCGGAATAGGCGCATCATGATACAAGCCTTAGTTAACTACAACTTCAGTCGCCGCAGCTTAATATATACGTAGTTATTTCTCAGGATATAATTGACCACTTCTAACTAGTACTTACTACTTAGTATGTAGATGTACGGAGTAACTTACTCCGTCGTTCATGATTCTCCGGAGTAACGGTAGAACGTGTATAAATAGACTACATAGACCGGCTGTGGAGCCACAACAGCCAATGAGATGCCGCAAATTATTCAGCCCCGTCCAGCCAGCCAATCACCGGCCGCCAAATGATCGCGCGATAATCAGCCCGCCGATTTGCCGATTTGCCGCCGTTCCGCTTGATAACGAACAGACAGACTCAACCTCGCTCCATAAATTTTGATCTCTCTCTCTGTATCTCACACACACCCTCTCTCTCTCTCTCTCGCACATTTAGGTTGTTCGCACAAGTCTATACTGCCAAAATGTCGTTCTCCACGCTTGTCTCCGATATAGCGTTTAGAGATGCCCCCTCCGGCGAACAAGACTCTCAGATCTCCCATGCTCGTTCGCTGGCCACCGCCCGGTCGCTGACCAGCACTCGCGCCACAAGCGTCAGCATTTCCGGCGATATATCCAGTCAATTACATGCTGGCTACAGCCATCCATTGGCGAGGGCATGGCAGTCTGAACGACAATTGACAAAGGTAAAAAGCTATTGGAATCCCGCCTTTCTTTCGCAAGAAACGAACAAATGCTGACGGGGAGAACATAAAGGATATGCTCATTTATCCTATATTCATTACCGATAATCCTGATGAAGAAACTCCAATTCCCTCCCTGCCGAACCAATCTCGTCGCGGCTTGAATCGAATAGTCCCCTTCCTGACGCCGCTTGTGCGCAAGGGTCTGCGGTCTGTCATGCTCTTTGGCGTGCCACTCAACCCGACAGCTAAAGACCCGCTCGGCACCGCCGCCGACGACCCGTCCGGTCCTGTCATACAGGCTATCCGACTGCTGCGGTCGACCTTCCCCAATCTCTATATAACAGTCGACGTCTGTCTCTGCGAGTACACGTCCCATGGCCACTGCGGCATCCTCTGCGAGGACGGCAGCCTCAATAACACCCAATCCGTCGAGCGGATATCGGACGTGGCTCTAGCATACGCCCTGGCCGGCGCACACTGCGTCGCCCCCTCGGATATGAACGATGGGCGTATCCGCGCCACAAAGCTGAAATTGATCGAGGCCGGAATCTCGCATCAGGTCACCCTCATGTCGTACGCGGCCAAATTCAGCGGCTGTCTCTACGGGCCCTTCAGAGATGCCGCGGGCTCTTGCCCGTCGTTTGGCGATCGTAAATGCTACCAATTGCCGCCCGGCGGGCGCGGACTTGCTCGTCGCGCTATTGTGCGTGATGTCGCTGAAGGCGCCGATATTATCATGGTGAAGCCCGCAAGCTCGTTCCTCGATATCATCAGCGACGCAAAGGAGCTTGCTAAGGATTTGCCTATTGCTGCTTACCAGGTTAGCGGGGAATATGCCATGATTCACGCTGGTGCCAAGGCTGGTGTGTTTGGGTTGAAGGAAATGGCGTTTGAGAGTACGCAGGGGATACTGAGGGCCGGTGCTGGCATCGTCATCAGCTATTTTGTTCCGGAATTTCTTGATTGGCTGTCTACTTGAGACGATTCCGTTTTCTTTTGAAGTTTGATGTTAGAATTTGTCAATACCTTGATGCTCTTGACTTTGAGTAAAAGTAATACTGCGCTAATGAATATACGTCGGTTTTATCTTCAGGCATATGCTTGACTGCATCACCGGTGATGCATTAAATTTCGATATTGCAAATAGGAAGACCCGTTTAACGCCGTCTTTTCCCCAAAGCACAAAAGAAAAAGACATGGTAAAAGTTCGGCTCAAATCATTTACAGTTGGACATATCGCGTGTGTCATATCGTGCAGCAAAAAAAATAGATCGAAAGAGAAGATCGAAAGAGAAGACGAAAAAGAAGAAAAAAGAATCACATATAGCTTGGTTTAAGTCCCTGAAACCCATATGCCACAATATCGGATTTCACTACCTCCCCCGGAGCAACGTACGCCCCCCGTCGAAGACGCACACCAGGGTAAATCGTACAATTTGCCCCGACATAGCAATCCTCCTCTATGGTAACTGGACGACCTTGATATCGACTTTGTGAACCCTTTCGTTCCTGCATGTTGGAGTGGGCCATCGAGCCCAGAATGGTAACGTTGGGTCCAATCCACGTGTGTGCACCAATGTTGATAGGGCAATCGTCAATCATGGAGCAATTCTCGGAAATCATCACGTCTTCACCAATGTGTATATTGAAACCATAATGACAGCGGAAAGGCGATTCCACAATAGCCCCTGGCCCGATTGATCCAGAAGGTCGCGAAATAGGAGACCCTGAAGCTGAATTCGCCACAGGAGGTATAATAACCTCCCGGAGAAGACGATTCTGCTCTTTGGTACTTATCCCTGATTGCGGATTGCAAGCATTGTTAAATCGCCACAAGGCCGATTTGCAACGGTCACGATCTTCGACTAGTTGGATATCAAAGGGGCGATATAGTTCCCCATGGACCATCTTATCTCTTTCTGTGTCCTCCCCAGCATTGTGACGTGCCGACAGTTGGTGCTCGATGCTTAGAGCTAGACGAGCTTGTGCTTGCGGGCTACTGGTGTCCAAGGGGCTGGGATGTGGCGGTCTTTGATCCACAGGACTCTGGAAAATGGGCATGCCCGGTTTCGCGTGCGAGCCTTGTTGTTGAGAAAGTTCCCGAATGGATGGGACAACATGATAGTCGGCTTTTGGCTGCCCTTCACGCGAGAATTCATGAATGGGAGGTACTTCACGATAGTCCGCCTTTGTCATGTGTTCCGCCAAGTAAGGAGGATGTGATGCGCCCGGCCAGCTCCTTTTTGGCCATGCGTTCCGGCTTCCCGCAACATTTGCTGAACTGCCCATATATTGAACTCCCGCACCTTCGTTTTCCTCCACAACAACTGGTCTGACCTTGCTCACTTCAGATTGCTGTGTTGCAACCAGTTCATGATGCCGGACGCCAGCATCTTGCATGTAATGATTGGCTGCTTCGGTGTATCCTTCCTTAGACTGTAGCTTAGACTGTAATGGTACAGGAGCCTTGCTGTTTGACGGTTTTTGCCAGGTGCTCCTAGAGGAGTAACCTTCACAAACGAATCCGCCGCGTATACAATTGTTACCTGATATTGATATTTAATTAGCCATCAGATAGCGCTAAACGTGTAGACAAGAAAAAATAAAAATAAAAATAAAAATAAAAGAACAACGTATGACTCACATGCTGGATGTTGTTCATCGCATTTCTTCTTTCTCCTCCGACATGTCAGACAGCCGGTTTTCGTTCGATTGCTGAAAACCCGTTTCCTCTTGGGACCGATCTGAACAGTCCCCTGCGACTTTTCCTGTGCATAAGGTTGGGAAGACCGCTGGTCAGACTCGCCCGAAGCCGAAGCCGGACCAGTCACCCATGATTTCTGCTCGATTGAATCGGTAGAATGCGTTTCTCTTTGCAGAGCTTCCACGAGCTGCGCATCAGATGCGTCTAAGTTCTGCGCCTTTTGAGCCTGACTAATCAAATGCGAATCATAATCTTGCCACGAGCCGCTGGTGCCATTGATCGCCTGGTCTTCCTTGATCTCCGCATGCGAGTAGCCCGGGGGAGGCGGTCCTGTATAGTCGGCATTGGTGGCAACACTGGCAAGCAACTTGGCGGTGTTTGTTGATTCGGGCTGCATGGATAATTCAGGATTGTCGTCCGATTCGGCGCGGGCGAGAATGCCTGTAGCATGGTCTTGCTGAGACAGATGATGATCGATAGACTCCGAGCGCTTGCGTTTGTTTTTACTGGGTGTGGTCTGAGACAACGATTCCTGGAAATCGTATTCATCGGCTTTGTCTTTGCTATCACTTGACGGGTGTGGTTGGCTTTCTTCCAGCCGCGAGCTGCCCTCGACTCCTACAAAATCAGCATCTCCTCTGCTTTGGTTTTGGTTCGCAGTCTCCTTCCCGTTCACTGCGGTGAAACGCGGAGGGCCGTGCTCGGTATGTTGGTCGTTTTCCTGCGCATGAGTTCCATTGCTGATAGGCGCGGGCTGTGCGACAGTGGCCATGCTGAGCCAAGTTGTGTTGTCTGTCAAGCCCAGTTCGTTCGCGGAGTCTGAATATACACAGGATTACCAGTCCGGGGTAGTTGTTAATATATTGAGCGGCATATGTTTTGGTTGCAACTTGCGGGTGGACAGAGAACGGAGATATAATAATAAACGGCGTCGCGATCCCACTAGCGACAAGCCTTGAAGAGAGCAGTGGTATAGATGCACTATCTTCAGCGCTTATCAAGTTGGTGGGATAAAACAGCGCGCAATTCTGGATGCACGCCGGACAATGAATATCGTGAATATCATGAATATGTAATATGTATCGCTGATAGCACGTTAGCTCGAGACTCGGCGTGCGGTTGGGGCTATTGAGTATATACGTACGCACTTATGCGGGGAGAGAGAGGAAGGGATAGCGAGCGGTGCAGGAGAAGACTGAAGGGGAAACAAACAAGCAGAAGAGAAGAGGGTAGAGGATGAAGAGAAGGGAAGGGGAGGGGAGGAGAGAAGGAAGAAGGAGGATTAAGCTTCAGCGGAGGTTTGGCGGCTAATTATATAATACGTACATACAAAGTGCTTCTAGTCACGTTCTTTCCAGTATTAGTTACTCCGCTCGCAGGGAAGGAACGATGGCAGGCAGGCGCAGCTGCTGCAACATCACACGAAGGCCGAACCAAACTGGCAAGTGCAGAGAGAATGCGGAAGGAGGGGAGGGGCCGAGCAGCAAGCAAGCAAGCGCGCACCTGCCTCCAGGTCGGGTAACGAAGAGTAACGAAGAGCGGGCCAGGCCAACAATGAGGCGCGAATGGGCGGGCGTTGGCGCGCGATCGGCGGCGGCAGAACCCGGCTGTGCGCGCTGTGGTTGGCTAGCGGCACTCGGGGCTGTTTACACTCCCTGTCGCCTGTGCGCCAATCAGCGCCTGCATCGTCTTGCGAGCGGAGGGGTGGGGTTCTGCGTATTGCGTCTGCGTACGCGGATCGTATTGTATCTCCTGTACCGTCTTTTATCCGCTATTAGCGAGTATCGAGCGCGTATTTACAGGCCGCTTACCGGTATCGCGTACCGCGTATCAGACGTGTGAAGTTTGGGCCGCGCGCCAGAGCGCAAAACAGCAAGCGCTAACGCATAACCGACCCTACATTCACACTGCTATATTCGTCTCTCTTCGATATACGTACGTAGTAATTAGCGACTTACATATGTATGTCCATCTCCGACTGATCTGTTATATAGCCGACTACCCCACGCATAACCCAGCGGCAAACAAACAAGAGCGCGTGAAGGTGCGGCGGCTGTGCCGCGTCTTAACCAGCATATACGTAGTACGTCTAGTTCTACTATCCGTACCATGCAGTTGAGTTACTATGCATGTATACGGAGTACTACTGCAGTACGTATCTAGTAGTACTTGCTTCCAAGGTGGGGACAGTGGTGCAGCTGCAAACTGCACAGTGATCACAGTTTATTCGCGGCTAGAGCAGTCGGAAGTCATACAGACCAAGCCAGAAACGACATGCTCCGTAATGTGTCGTTTTATATCGTATTGTCGCGAGCCATTGACAGCGCCGGTCCTCCCTCCTTCAGGCGCTCCGCCAGCTGATTGGCGGCTGCTTCACTGCTGGCGCCTACTCTTGAGTCTTGACTTGAGTCTTCAACTGTTTCAGTATTGGATTGATAGCTACGGTGAAAAACACAAAAATAAAGACCAATAGAATACCTAACTACATAGTACATTATAGAGAAGCAAAAAGGTGACTGTCCAAAGATCGTCCGGGATTTTATGCAGAATCACAGCTTCATGGTAAAAGGCAACTTGAGGTCGTTAAACTTACTGCCGTCCCAGATGGAGATCGAAGTGATTTATATAGCCTTACAATGTGGTTTCCTCCTTCTGAGCCATGCTTTTCTTTTTCTTCTTCTACGTACGTAGGCAAAAGACTGTCCAAGCCATTTACTGCAGACCGAAGACTCTCATGATCACCACGAGACAGTGACACATCTTTGTTTGATGAGCCAATAAGGAGTAGTCTGAGATGATAAAATGTCCTTTGTGTTCGGTAGTTATTAATATACCTAGGCACGTACGTAGGTCGTCAACGAATTTATGTATGCAGTTGTGCATGTTTGGTGTTTGGTGTTTGTTATGCTGACTCAGCATGACGGCGATTGCCAGGTTGGTGACGGTGACTGCCTCAGCTTCATCGGATCCAAAGAAGGTTCCAAGCTTCAACCTCGCTCTTTGACAGACCTGCCCTCCCTTCATCAGATCTCTTTTCCTCGAGTGCTTTCCGAGCTCTGCACACGAGTCCACACGAGTTCTCACTCGCTCCTCCGTCTAAAATTTTCAACTACTCGCGCCGCTTCGCGTTTGACCGCCTAGTTATCTCTTTCTGTGCCCCGCCTTCAGACTTTCAAGTTTCCATCGCTCTCTTCCGTCAATCCTTTTACCGCAACCCGTACTATTTTTGCGATCTTTCCTTACCATCTCCCTTCTCGACCACATTGCCAATTTAGAGTTGAGTGAAGCAGAAGGCGACCTCGCCGGTGCTTGGTGCGGAATGCCTGTTTCAGTGCAAGAGTTGGACAACACTGTCCGCGCCTTCTACGAGGGCAAAGGCGATGTGGTGAGTTTATGTTCAGGCATTCGGAAAATCCAGAGACAAAAAGAAAAAGAACCGAGCTGACGATAAGCCATTTTCTATGCAGCAAAAACAAGCACAACAAGCTCTTACGGAGGTATGATGAAAACTCTCTTCAATAGGCACATGGGCTGACAGATTTCATCCTGAACCAGTTCAAACAAGACCCCGACGCGTGGTACTCGGTGGGAGACATCTTGCAAGAATCATCATACTCCCAGACAAAGTGTGAGTCTGCTTTGACCAGCGCTAAACTTTTTTTCACAAAATGGAAAGGCTAGGCTGACGAAATCCTGGCAGATCTCGGTTTGCAAGTTTTGGACGAGGTGATTATGACAAGATGGAAAGTCCTACCACGGGATCAGTGCCAAGGTGATTTTTTTTTGTCTCTTAAGAGAAGATAACCTTGTTAGGTGGATGATACTGATCGTCTGAACATAGGAATCCGCAACTTCGTCGTCAACCTGATTATCGAACATTCCAAATCCGAAGAGAAGCTGAAAAGCGAACGTGCCTTTGTGAACAAACTAAACCTCGTCCTCGTCTCGATACTGAAACAAGAATGGCCTCACAACTGGCCGACGTTCATAAATGAGATCATTTCATCCTGCCATACCAGCCTTTCGATTTGTGAAAACAATATGGCTATCCTTCGATTGCTTTCGGAAGAAGTTTTTGATTACTCGCAGGATCAGATGACCTCCACAAAAGCCAAAAATCTCAAGACAACAATGACCTCTGAATTCTCATCGATATTCCAACTATGTTCCGAAGTTCTGAATACAGCAAACCAGCCTGCTCTGATTAAAGCCACGTTGGAGACTCTGTTACAATTCTTGAACTGGATTCCTTTGGGATATATCTTCGAGACACCCATCATCGACACTTTACTGACTAGGTTTCTCAGTGTGCCGGAAACTCGCAACGTGACACTGAAATGTTTGACCGAAATTGGTGGTCTTCAAATCGGTCCTCAGTACTCTTACGACGAGAAGCTAGTGCAAATGTTCACACAGACGCTTACGCAGGTGGCCGAAGTTATTCCTTTATCGCTAGATTTGAAGAGCACCTACGCAAACAGCAATTCGAGAGATCAAAAGTTCGTCCTGAACCTCGCTCTTTTCCTTTGCAACTTCTTCAGCGTGCATCTGAATGTAAGTCAACCGAGAATCAATAATCGGGCAAGGCAATTTTCTAACCTCCCCTTTTAACTAGCTCATCGAAAAACTGCCGAATCAGGACTATCTTACCCATGCGCACTTCTACCTTATACGGATCAGCCAAATTGACGATCGCGAAATTTTCAAAATCTGCTTAGAGTACTGGACCAAACTCGTACAGGAATTGTATGAAGAGATGCAACAACTCCCGATCACGGATATCAACCCGCTAGTGAACATGGGCGTTAGTGCGCTATCGAATGGCGGTGCTCCGCATCCCAATACACTTGCAAACTATCCGCTACGCAAGCACAAATACCAAGAGGTACTGTCGAGCCTGCGAACTGTTATGATTGAAAAGATGGTGCGCCCAGAAGAGGTCCTGATTGTGGAAAACGACGAGGGTGAAATTGTTCGTGAGTTCGTCAAAGAAAGCGACACTATCCAATTATACAAGACAACGAGGGAGTGCCTGGTCTACCTCACACATCTTGATGTTATTGATACGGAGAGTATCATGGCCGACAAACTTGCCAAACAAGTCGATGGCACAGAATGGTCGTGGGCCAACTGCAACACACTGTGCTGGGCGATTGGTTCCATCTCTGGTGCGATGAATGAGGAGACGGAAAAGCGTTTCCTAGTAACGGTGATCAAGGATCTTCTTGGGCTGACGGAACAGAAACGTGGAAAAGACAACAAAGCAGTCGTTGCGAGTAACATTATGTATATTGTCGGCCAGTACCCGAGATTTTTGAAAGCCCATTGGAAGTTTTTGAAGACTGTGGTGAACAAATTATTCGAATTCATGCACGAGACTCATGAAGGTTTGTCCTCTGCCTATGATTCTACTTCTTCCTCAAACGCTTCAAACTAACTTCGTACTAGGTGTTCAGGACATGGCTTGCGATACCTTTATCAAGATTGCCAACAAATGCAAGCGCCATTTTGTGGCTCACCAACCCGGAGAGACTGAACCTTTTATTGAAGAGATAGTTCGCAACATGCGAAAAATTACCTGCGACTTATCACCACAGCAAGTGCATACTTTCTATGAGGCCTGTGGCTACATGATCTCGGCCCAAGGCCAAAAGGCCTTCCAGGATCGTTTGATTGAGAGTCTGATGGCATTGCCCAATTCAGCATGGGACGCTATCATTGCACAGGCTAATCAAGACCCCTCTATTCTGCAAGACGCGGAGACCATAAAAATTGTCGGCAACATCATGAAGACCAATGTTGCAGCATGCTCCTCTATTGGCAGTTACTTCTACCCGCAAATTGGTCGCATTTACCTTGACATGCTGAACATGTATCGCGCGTCTAGCCAGCTTATATCAGATGCTGTGGCTGCAGATGGTGAGTAACTTATGTTTTGCTAGTTGGAAATTAAGTCGCATGCTGATACGTATTTAGGAACCATTGCAACGAAAACCCCCCGAGTGCGAGGGCTACGCACCATCAAGAAGGAAATCCTCAAGCTTATTGACACATATGTCCAAAAGGCGGACGACCTAGAGATGGTCAACCAGAATATGGTGCCTCCATTGCTCGAAGCTGTGTTGCTGGACTACAACCGAAATGTCCCGGATGCACGCGAAGCCGAGGTTTTGAATGTCATGACCACGATTATTCACAAGCTCCATGTACGTTGGACCCTTTCGAAATACACGCTCGTAATGCGCGCTGGGCTAGTGCTGACTCTTTATGTAGAACCTTATGGACGACAAAGTGCCGGTGATCATGGAGAGTGTCTTTGAGTGCACTCTCGAGATGATCAACAAGGACTTTCACGAGTACCCGGAACATCGTGTTCAGTTCTTCAAGCTGCTTCAAGCAATTAACTTGTATTGTTTCCCTGCGTTGTTGAAGTTGGACGCCAATCAATTCAAGTTTGTGATCGATTCATGCATGTGGGCAAGCAAGCACGACAACCGCGAGGTGGAAAACACAGGATTGACCATGTGTCTTGAGCTGATGAATAATATGGCCGAGACCGATCTGCAAACCTCGGGAATTTTCTTCCGCCAATTCTACCTCCCTATTCTTCAGGATGTCTTCTTCGTGGTGACTGATAGCGATCATAAGGCTGGTACGTTTAACTCCTCTGCGACTTGTCTAAGCAATTGAAGAGCCGATACTGATATGGAATAGGATTCAAATCGCAGGCAATGCTTCTGTCGCGGATGTTTTACTTCGTTGAGTCTGGTAAGATACAAGAACCCATTTATTCAGCAGAGCAGGCACCCGCCGGCACCTCCAACAAGGATTTCCTACAAGAATACGTTGCCAGCCTTCTTCAGTCGGCTTTCAAGAACCTTCAAGAGTGAGTGCAATACTTTGCCCGTTTGCCTTTCTTTCCCTTTTGCTAAGCATAGCGGGCAGGATCCAAATCAAGCAATTTGTCATTGGGCTGTTCGCGTATAACGACGACTTCACCAAATTCAAGACACACCTTCGAGACTTCTTGATCTCTCTCAAAGAATTCGCAGGAGACAACGCCGAGCTGTACGCGGAGGAACGCGAGCAAGCACTACAGGATGCCAAGGCTGCGGAGAGAGATCGTGCGATGAGGGTTGGAGGTCTACTTAAACCAGCTGAGATGGACCAGGACGACGATTTATGATTGGACCAGACTATTACTATTTGAAGCAAGCCGTTGGCGAGTCTGCTTATTATCTGCTCTTGATAGCAAAAAAGGAATAATAAACCAAAATCAAAATCAAAATCGCTCCGCATCGTGAAAATCTACGAGACGGGCTCAAGTCTCAGGTGTGACTACTTCTTGGAGCTTTGTTAGGTATACGTACTAAAGGGTTTTTTATTTTAGCATGCGTGGCTATTCTCGAGGGGTCGTTGAAAGGAGATTGATTTTCTTGGGTGCGATATGTAGTTCAAGCAGTCGAATCAAGTAATTTCACTAATTAAAAGTCTACGAAATGTAAACCGAGGGACAAATCACATTGAGAGATACACTGTAGAAGAAACTGAGCACTCAAAATTGAAGTCATACACTGAATCATCCCACTCTCCACAATGTATCATGGCTAATCAGCTACTTCACCGGATATGTGTATTGTGATGCTGTGTCCGAGTGGTTAAGGAGTGACTTGAACTAATTCGCTATCACATGGGTTTGCCTGCGCACGTTCACCGTGCCAGCATCGTTGATTTCTGCTTTTTTGTTCGGCTCCATCGTTAAATTATATGCTGTGTTGTTTGATTTTTCTTGATTTACTAGAGGCGCTTGATTTCCCTACGATTTGTGTTGCAAGCTCTGTAATATAGTTATGAGCTGACCTCATGAATGTTCGGGCGAATCCCTCACGAATATTTCACAATAGCGCCCCGCCTTTCGCCGAACCCTGACTCCCAGTTACAACACCACCACCACCCACCATTTACACAGGATAACACACAGGGAGAGAAAGAATCGGTTCCGTAACGATGTCACTAAACCCTCAACAACAACGACAACGACAACGACCGCAACAACGATACGCAAATACCGGTGGCGCGGGCTCTTCGACGACGATCCAAGAACCGTCGTCAGCCGCCACTCTCGCTTTCCCTCGCACCCTACGACTTAGAGGTGAAAGCGACGTGGTCGATAGGGATGGAGAGTCTGTTGGCAGCCAGGAACAACAGCAGCAGCAACAACAACAATCTGCGTCGTCGTCGCGGCGTGTTAGGTGGGATGAGAATGTGGTGAATAATGAGGGGATGGGGAAGAAGAGTTCGAAAGGTGAGTTTTACAAGGTACAACAAGCAGAGAAAATTTTTGAGGAGCGGTTACTGATTGATATTTCTCTTTCTTTTCTTTTCTGCTAGTATGCTGTATCTATCACAGACCTCGCGCTCTGGACGAAAGCAGTTCCGAGTCCGAGTCTAGCTCTGATGATTCCGACGACGACTACTCTGACGACGACGCCGATGATAGCAGACCCAGAGCCAGACGACGACGGGATTGCGAGCATGATGATGACGATGCAGCATGTCCGGGACATAGCCACGGCGTCAGACCTGTAACAGGGAAGAAGACGAGGAGGAGGCCGAGTCCGAATGCATATGAAAGAATCCCCAAGACTGATCGCAAACGTGACAAGACGGCGTGATTTGAGAAAGGCACGAGCAGGAGCAGGAAACTTAGGAGGTTTTAACGACATGTTATGAACTAGAGACTACTACTATTACTAGCCATGGACACAAAGGGTATATATCTCTCTTTCCTTGTTTCCTGCCTTAACTCCTTGCCAAAAAAAAAAGAAAGAAAGAAAGAAACAGGCACGAAAGAGTGTTCTTCTGGAGAATAAAAAAAATCTTATATCAACGTGCTTCGTCTCCTTGACGAGGCGCGCTGGTTTCGCGTGGCTTGCGAATTACTGGTACTATCTTCCGGCAAATTCGGTGTCCCTCTTACTCTCGCAGTGCTTGCTGCTCCGATTTCCTTATTAATAACCGTTTTATGTGGCTGGGAGTCATCCAGTATGCTCTCGTGGTCGTGGATCTCACTGTCCAATTCTGATGTCTCATGGCTGGAGGATTTAGCAGGTTGAGTGGGTTTTGCGCGGTCATAGCCTGCAGGGTTTGAGGAATGTCGACGTGTCTGCGCTTTTATGTTTGCTGATCGCCGTCGTGGTTGGTCTTGTGCTTTATTAGTGGTGGAGGAGGGTGATCTTGTGCCGTCAACCTCGTCTTGTCTCGTGTCTGGCGTCAGGTCTGACTCGCTCTCGGCCTTGTTTAAGCGCGTAATCTCGTACGTGCTAGCCGATAATGTTCTCCGCTTTCGCTCCGTTATCATGTGTTTGGGCAGTTCAGCAACTATCGCTTGACCGTCATGAGAAACTGGTAGGTTGGATACCAAGCTGCTGCTTGTGTCGTTTTGATCGAGTGGAGATCCGTCGTGGTTTTCCAGTTCGAAGTTCTCGCTGGGATTGCCCGCCAACGAAGCTGTACGTCGTGCATGCTCAATGACCACAGCGTCTATCAGCTCGTTCGTGGCTCTTCGCATCTTGTCTCGCAGGTTGGGCTCTGCATAGCTGATAGCTCCTCTCGCCCGCCTGGACGGCCGTGATGTGAGACTGGGAAGGGGCATGGAGTCTGTTACAGCAGGCTCGTTCATGGCGCTCTCTTTGAATGACTGCTTTCGTTGGCGTTCTTTCCCCACGGAATCACGAGTATCTGCTCCATCTTCATGTCTAGTTGCTGGAGTTGCCGTGGTCGCTGTAGTCGCTCGTTTTGCCTTCTTCGTCGGATCGGGCTGAAATTGTGAAGCCTTCTTTGGTGGTTCCGTTTTGCGCGCGTTCTCCTCTTCGCCTCGTCTATTCGGTATATTCTCCGGTTTGCCGGCATCAACTTGCTGGACAGTTTTCTTTGGCGATGACGCCATATTTGTGCTTTCTGCATTCATGTCTCGTCAGCTTAGTAGCCTAGGTCACGATAGACAATATCATCTTATTCTTGTTTCTGAAAGGTTCTGTTTGTTCTGAGAGGAGGGAAACATACTTGGTTCCAGTACTCTTCGCTTAGCAAGACTTCCCTTCTTTTGCTGTTGTTTCTTCCCGTGCCCTGTAGACTCGCTGGTCACTTCGACGACCACAGCTGGTCGTCGCGCTCGAGAGATATCAACGGCGCGTGTAAATTGAAAATCATCGTCATTTGCCGGGTCAGTGGTTGCAGGCGGCGGCGAAAACGTGATTTCGTCTTCCGTTGCGCTGAACTTGCGCTTCGACCCAGACAAGACGGGAAGTAGGACATGTTTGGATGGAGAGACTGGTTGCTCCGGGGCTGGGACGTCTTCCGGAGAATCCAAATCGTTGCTGTCATTGTTGTCGGAGTGCACGCTATCTTCCGTAGAAAAGTCAAAGTCGGCATGCTTTCTCAGTGACAGTGGACTCTGTTCGACATCAAAATGGGCAACTGGAGGAGACCCAATAGTGGGCGAGTCCAGATCTTGCTGTGTTTCTGCTGTTAACTCCTCGGGGCTATAATGAAATGTTAGTATCAAGAATTAGGTACCATAGAAAGTGATCACGCGTACTCAAGCGTTCGTCTCGGGAAATATTTATCCTCCAAGATCGTTGGAAGTCTATTCCCATGCTCATCCCATGTCAATGGCCTCCGGTCAGAGTCTAAAGCCCGCTGGGTTTCTATCTTGGTATCTGCTGTTGTGAAATGCGCAGTCCTTTTGAGGAAACTCTCCGGAATCATGCCCAGCTCGGTAACCAGCTCGTTCAATTCGGAGACTTTGGCCGCAAACTTCTCTTTGCACCGGGAGATATCCTTATGGAAGGCTCGACCGGCTGCGAATTTTTCGGCATCTTGTGTCAATGAAATCACTTGTTCTTTGAGCGCGGCGTTTTCCTTTAGTAGGAGAGACAGCTCTGATTCTAAACTCTGTATTCGCAGCGACTGGAGCGAGTTCACTCTGGCGATTTCGCGGTTCTGTCGCACGAAGCGTCTTTTGACTACTGCCACGTCAGCATATGGAATTGGCTGGTGTGTATGGCTTGGAAGCCGAGACTCACGGGCTTCGATAGACTCTGTTGGGCCGGGGAGGTCATTTAATCGCGCCATGTCGCAGACTCAAGCGCGGCTCGCAGGCTCATACGACCTCGCGGCAGTTCTTTGAGTCGGTTGTCTTGTTTTATAGTGCTGCGTCCTGCGCGTGTGTGCGTGTGTGTGTGCTCGAGGTCGGGTTAGGATAGAGAAGAAGTGTTGAACTTTGAACTTTCGATGTTGCTTGTTGACGTTTGTCCGGATGCGGTTTAGGCTGGAATGGTTGCTGCCTCGCTGCCTCGCTGCCTCGCGGCCTCAGGCTCGGATGCGCCCCCACTTACTTTCTCCAGTTCTACGTGTACAACATTGAACAGTGAACACACACTGTTCTACCTACATACTTGCAGCTGTTTGTATATGCACCGCAAAAAAGGATTGGAGACTTACAATGGCGCTCCCCACAACATCGCTAAACGCACCCCTTCGTCAGAACAATGCTTATCCCACGACGTCACAGCAAGCAATGGCCTTGACCATGCGGATAGAAGCCAAAAAAGCAGAGCTGGAGAACCTCGGCCAACTACGGGATCTGAGCAGTGCGCTTGCCACGCAGATGCAGGCTCTCGAGGCCAAGCTGTCCACTTTGAAGGACGGCACGGAAGGTATGCGCGGTAGCTTTCTAGGTGGCGGTTGATTATAGCTAATTCTTGTCTTTCCCAAGCTATTGCGTGTGTTCTGGCCAACTGGCAGAATGTGTTGCAGGCAATCAACATGGCAACCAGTAAGCTTTTTCTCAGAGGAGGGGAACGCTTTCGGGATTTACAGCTGCTAATGGATTCGGATGTGAAGAGAAAGCGGCAGCCAGTGTCGCAGATGCTCCGAGCACGGCCACGGCCACGGTTGAGAGTCGCCCGTCAACGCTCGTGCGGATACCCACTGCATCCATTGATGCGCTTCCGGATGCTTGATCAATGAAGGCATTTGCTGTGTATGAAGCAGCACTGGACCGCCGACTTTGATACCTACTTGCTACAAATACGGACACCACACGTGTTGCGCCGGGCTATTAGCATAGCGGACAGCTTCCACCGCCACGTATGGACTCACGTCCCTGCAAAGGCAATTCGCTCGAAGGAAAATCGATGATGATGCCATCACCAGCTGCAGAACGCTATGGTTAAGTCACTGCAGAAGAAGCTATAGTTGTTAGGAGACGCTGCCTGCAGAAGAACGCTGCAACTGAGGAGTGGGCCTGTGGAATTACAGTAAAATACCAAGTTACTACGTGAATCTCAGAGTCTACTATCTAGAGATATAAGATTCAAGACTGAATATTCAGGTATAGTACCACTTAGGTAGTTACCTAGTAATGAGATAAGCTAGGCGGCTTGGCTTTTCGCAGTAAGCGCCCGAAGCACGCGGGAAAATATGATTGGCTGGCAGAGCTGTGCTCACGACACAGTGAACAATGCGCAAAATGCCATGCCACGCTCGTATAGCCTAGTTATGTTCCAGTTCCACGTATGTATCAAGCTGGAATGTATGCATGGCTATAGCCTCTATGGACTGAGGCAATAAACCCACATGTGCGTTATTTGTATCCTGAATAATATCCTCGTTGCAACTTGCCAGTATGTTTGAATAATATCCGGCCCCTGACGTGGACCAGTGGCATCATTGCATGATATGGTTGCTGGAATGGAGTTAGACTAGTTAGTTGATCAATTATTACATTAATATTCATTCTATTCTATTAGTGAGGTACATACCACACAGCCAATCAATGACCACCATCACCAGCCAAGCAAGTTGCACAGGCATGACTAGTGGCATGACTAGCTGGCTGCTGTTCAGTGTTCAGTCTTCAGACCAGAGACTCCAGACTGTGTTTGAAGCATTGTACTCCGTACGACTATGCAATAAACCATGAAATGGCCTTTGATCACGTCTTTGCCGGCCGAATCATATGATATGTACTATGAATGGCTGGCATTCTTGCAGTCTGTACGGAGTAACTTTTTCATAATCACTCATTCATCTGCAGGAGACGTGCGCTAATTATGCTTAGCCCGGGGTGTAATATACGCCCCGAAATGACGCGTCCGTGACGGTAACTACCATTCTGTTTGGCAGGCTGTCTCGAGCTGTTACTGCGTATGGTACGGTACCGTACAGGACGGCTAGACCGGCGGGCTACTGCACGCCAGAAGCAGCTGGCCCAATTAGGCAATGGCATGTCAAAGTCGCCAATCACTTCCGGTTCGTGTGCTGGCGCTATCGTGATCATTGCTCTTCATTGTTAGAACTTAGCTGTGGGGAATCGGGATGATAACGTCCCTCTCCTCTCTTCTGAGTCTCTTTTTCTATATCTACCTACGACTGGCCATCTTCCAAGGTTTCTTTCTTTCTTTTTTTCCGTCGACTTCAGGATCCATTGCAGTGAGGGAGGTTCCATTCAGTTGATGGCACTCGGCTGTAAGGGTCCTGGTCTTCTTCTCTTTGTCTTGTCTCTTGCCTTCCAGCCTGGTCATCTGTGCGACAGACATGATCCACTATACGTCTTGTTTATGATCGATGCAGCCTTGGGTTTCTCTTCTTGTGGAGTATAAGCAGGCTGCAGTATATGTACAGAGAATATATACACATATATACATATATACATATATATCTATATATCTATATATCTATATTCGTGATCTGCTTTCATCCATTCCGAGTGTCATTCGTTAGCAGACAGACTATCTCGCCACTTTCCTATCGACATAGCAGTTGAAAATGGCAACCGAATGGTCACTAGACTTTTGCCTGGTCTGCGATCAGCAGATCTCAGGAGCGGGGACATATTGCTCTCAAAGTTGCCGACTGGCCGACTTGGATCAGCCTTCTTCCGATTCGGTATCGAGCTACTCGGTATCATTATCCACGAAATCGACAATGCAGCCGAAACCGAGCCTCTCCATGCTTAAGGGAAGACCGTCAATCCATACCACCTCTTCTTACTCTTCTTCCTCTTCTTCCTCTTCTTCCTCTTCTTCCTCTTCGTCCTCCTCTTCGAGCTCGCACGAGCATTCCTCAAGCCTGACTTCGACCTCGTCCCAGACCTCCCTTTCGTCTCTGACGAGTGCACATTCACTGTCCGTGGCGCTGTCAAACCAGGTCCGACATGAATTGCAGGACTATACAAAGTGTTTTGACCCGGTCCGGGACTGGAAGAGACGGCTAACGAACTCCTGATTGGGCACTCGAATGTGCTTTGCTTTACTGTTTTGTCTTTATGAGTCTTGTCATCAGCAAAGGGGTTAGGGTTATGTAAAAGGGACATGCACGCTGGCAGCATCGATATCTTCGCTCCGGAGCATGATTAAAAGGCGTTCGGAGGGGGCTCAATCTCATACCGGACACAGCACGGTATTACTTTGTTTCATCTCATTTCTGACATGACTATCATGATCCATTATTCGGCGCAAGGACGGGCTATTGTTGTAACATCACATCATCATCATCATCATCATCATCATCACTTGACCTGAAGATTTTTCTATTTGCACTCAAAGGAACAAGCAAGGAGCCGGAGTTGTCTTTACTGTTTTCAAATTTTTTGTGCTCTTATTTCTTTTACAGATTGCATATGCCGTTCACCATAGCCTTTCGGCACGGTAATGACCTTTCGGATGCGGACTGGCTTAGCCTTCAGACAGGAGAGCATTCTATGTGACTACTCAATTGCATTAGCACTAGCAGCAGTATTAGCATTCTTAGGAAATGAAAATATCCTCTGGTCGACACTTATGTATTTACATAGGCATGCTCGCGGCCTGATTTGGGGAGAACTGCGTTGCCACTCCGCATGAGTCAACCTTGCGACATGTCAATTGAGCATGATATAGATTCGACAGCGGATAAGGACATGTGGATTCGAAACCTGCCGCATTAATTCGCCAAGAATGTGTCAGTCGGTCCTCAAATGCTTGTAACTTGCCGTGCCCAAAACGTGTGAAACCGACAGCTTCTCCTTAAACACATTGATCTTTGAGCTCGAAAATGTTCAAATTGAGCAGATATTTCTGAGCTCCTTTCTTGTTTCTGCTCTCTCATCTCCAGAAACGCTAATTTGACAGCGGTCTCGACTAGCCACTCGAGTGTTGGCGAAATTCAGCCTTGTGTTGTGTATGGTTGCGGCTCAGCCTTGGTTTCTCAACTTGAGGAATTGAGTGCTTGTTTGAAAAGGATACCCGTCAAATCCTGACAAAATGGGTCCTATTTCCTCAGAGAACGGAGGGAGAAAGAGATTAAGAAGTCGTCTAAAGAGATATTTCCGTTCGGAAAAGCCGAGCAAGGGCCAAAAGAAGGCGGACGACAAAGCTGCCCAACATGCGAAGGCCAACGCAACTGATGGAGGCGATACTGTGGGCAGCTCTAAGCCCGCGCTGCATTCAGGTTCTCAGGGTGCGGTGATCGATCAGTCTGCAGCTTCGACTGGGACGACAACTCCGGAGGATGCCAGTTCTCCACCTCTCCAAGATTTGTGGCCCGAGAATCTCTGGGATGAGGCCTACAGGGAGCTCCGCAAAACGAATAAGCTCGTTATAGCCACTTACCAGAATTATCTACTGAAGTGGGAGGCTTCAGGTGCAAAAGGTGATCCTCCATGCCGGTCCGTAACTCCCAGAATTTGTGCTAATCCAGTCAATTAGTGGACGACTTGAGAAGTTCTGAGGGTCAATCAAGTCTCCAAGAGCTAGTCACGAAGAAGCTGGATCACATCAGAGAGACCCGACTTAGAATCCCTGTATACGCGAAGAGAGTCGATGGCGAGTTCGTGGTCAAAAAGGTCGCTGTGAGAGACCAAGTCTGCAACATCATCCGCGGTATCCAGTCCGTCAGCGACTTCATTTCGACAACACTGAGTCCGATGCCACCAGCAGCCCTGGCTTGGGCTGGCGTCTTGGTCATTCTGCCTGTAAGTACTCTTTCCGTATTGACTGTTCTTTGGCCTCAATCTGACATGGGAACTCAAGGTTTTTCTGAATACAATGACCAAAGACCAAGATGCTATGGATGGTCTAGAGTATATCTCGGACCTTCTTGTCCGTTGCAAGCTCAGAGAGGACACTATTCGTAGAAGGCTTGTCTCATGTCAAAGGTACGTGCTATATAAATGCAAGAACTATCCCCGTGCTCACTGAATACTCAGCGAAGGTAAAAATGTGCAAGAACTTATTACGTCTTTGAAAACGAAAACGGTACAGCTGTACACGGGGATATTGAAGTATCAGATTCAGCTAGCCATACATTATAACCATGGGCTATTCCGCAGGTCACTGGGTGACTTTGTTGTTTCGAACGATTGGAAAGGAATGGTGGCGGATTTAGACAACGCGCCGAAAAAGATTAATGAAGACCTTAGCGAGCAGGACCGCCAGGCAATGACCAACGAGTTTGCTAACCTACGGGAGAAAGCAGACCAAGGGTTGTCTATACTGAAGGATGTGCAAGACTCTATAGAAGTAAGAGACTCCCGCTTTAAATTCTGCGTCCTTCTTTCCGAAGTATGTACTTTATGTACTTATCATGCCCCTATTTTAGGATGCTGCTCAAGATTCTCTGTTAAAAGAGCTTCCTCGTGCGATTTTTGCCGCTTTCGATTCTTACGAGGCCCCGGGGGAGACGACGAGCCTTTATCGCACATGTCTTGATGGCACGCAACTTGAGACGCTCAATCTTATATATGGATGGAGTGAGCGTCCTGTTGATTACAAATGTATCTTTTGGCTGAAAGGCATGCCAGGCACCGGGAAGTCAACGATCGCTCGCACAGTTGCTAGCACCTTCTCCGTGCAAGGACGACTTGGAGGCAGTTTCTTTTTCTCTAAGCGGAGAGCCGAACTCACCAACGCGGCCCAGCTGTTTACCACGCTAGCATCTCAGCTGACAGAGGTGTTGCCCGATCTGAAACGCTATGTCACCTCTGCAATAGAGGAAAAGAGAGATATTGGGGGGAAAGGTTTGACTCGCAGTGGGAACAGCTTATCTTCCTACCACTTTCAAAGCTGGACGACAAACTATGTAAAGGCCTATATCCGTCCTTCCCTCTGGTCTTCGTCATCGACGCTCTGGACGAGTGCGAGGGTGATCATGATCTGAGAGAGATCCTTCCACTTCTTGGTCAGTTGAAGAGTCTCAAAATCATACAACTGCGGGTTTTTGTAACTAGTAGACCCGAAAATCTCCTCCGCGGCCGATTTACCAGAATGCCTGATGGCGTTCACCATGACGAGGAACTCCACAAGGTAGCAGCTGATCAGGATGACAGAGACGACATCACTAAACTCTTTGAGCACGAGATGGATATTCTTAGAGAGGAGATACCTCTTCAAGGGGGCTGGCCCGGTAAAGACAATATAAATAGACTGGCGTCCAAAGCCGATGGGTTGTTCATTTATGCCGCAACAGCATGCCGATTTCTCAGAGCTGCAACATCAGAACGATCAGCAAATATACGACTCAACACGATCTATGACGATGAAGCCACCACCAACTCTCCGCAGCAAAATCTTGATAACATTTATACTCAGATATTGAAGTTTTCCGTCGCCGACAAAATCGAACGGGAAAGAGCTGAATTACTCCAACTTTTCAGGCATATAGTTGGATCAATCGTAATATTGTTCGATCCTCTCTCTGCTAATTCCCTGAGCAGGCTGCTCTACATACCGAGGGAGGACATTGATGACACTTTGAGAGACCTTCATTCGTTGTTAGCAATTCCAAAGGATCAGAATGAGCCGATCCAATCACTCCATCTTTCGTTCCCCGAGTTCCTCGTTGACAATTCTAGATGTCCAGCCGAATTTTCAGTTGACGAGAGGATAACGAACAGAAACCTTGCAGAGCGATGCCTACAGTCGATGTCGGAGTTCTTGTCGAGAGATATTTGCGGTTTGAAGACACCAGGCACTCTTAAAAAGCAGATTGAGCCGTCTGCTGTGCAGCGCTGTATTCCAGACCACGTCCAGTACGCATGTCGTTACTGGATAAATCATCTCCTCGAAAGTGGTATTGAAAATTTCGACAATGTGCAAGTTGTCCAATTCCTCCGAGAGCACTTTTTACATTGGCTCGAAGCTCTTAGCCTGCTTGGGAAGGTATCCGAGGGTGTTCAAATGATAACAGAGTTCTCTGAGCAAGCATTATTCTTCTCGGTGAGTGATTCTGGTTCCTCAATACCATTTTCGTGTTGATGCTGACTCTGCGCAACTAGATCGACAGCCTCCGCAGCATAGTCAGAGACGCTGAAAGGTTTATTCTCAACTTCAAGCCAATCCTCGAGGTAGCGCCACTTCAAGTATATAACTCAGCGATTTTGTTTAGCCCAAGATCTAGCATAATCAAGCAAATTTTCGTTACCCAAGCCCCCTCATGGGTCAAGAGAATGCCTGAAGTCACGCGCGATTGGAGCGCTTGTTTGCAGTTCTTCGAGTGTGATACGTTTTCGCCGGCGATTGCCTTCTCTCCTGATAACCAGTTGCTGGTTTCCGCTTCAAAACAACAACAGCTCGACTTGTGGAACCCCAAAACAGGAGAATCGCGAGGTAACCTTAATATTGGCCCACTAAGCTCGGTAATCTGCTTGGAATTTTCCCCGGATAATCGACTTCTTGCTTGTTCGGAGTGGCACAAAAATGTCCTTGTTTGGGACGTTGAAACGTGGGATCGACACGAGATTAAAGGGCACTCGAATGGGGTGCATGCTCTAGCATTTTCACCAGACAGCCAAATACTCGCAACAGCTTCAGATGACCAGACCGTTAGACTTTGGGATCCGCGAACTGGGGAGTGCCGGGCCATTTTCACAGGACACTCGGAGGTTGTACGCTATTTGGCATATGCACCCGATGGCCGTTTTCTGGCTTCTGCATCTTATGGGAAAAATGTCAGAATCTGGGACCCCAGAACGGGAAAGCCTGGTAGAGTTTTGGAAGGGCATACAGATATGCTTTCAGCTTTGGACTTCTCGCCAGATGGTGAATGTCTTGCTTCCGGATCTGACGATGGTACCGTACGAATCTGGCATCCAAGCACAGGTAATTCACGTACACTCGAGGGCCATTCTGATGGCGTGAGTGCGGTCAGATTCTCGCCTAATGGCCAGCTACTTGCGTCTGGTTATCGCGACGGGAGGATCGTACTCTGGAACCCGGTGCAAGGGGTGCCTCTCTGTTCTGTCAAGGGCCACTCCAACATTGTTTTTGAAATAGTATTTGCTCCTGAAGGGTCGCTTTTTGCATCCGCGGCAGGAGACAACGCGGTCAAACTGTGGAATTCAACTCAGAAAACATTGCATGCCACCCTTGAAGATCACGCAGATTCGGTCTACCATGTGGGATTCTCACAAGATGGCCACCTCCTTGCTTCTGCGTCAGGCGATGGCACTGTCAGAGTCTGGGATCCAAAATTGCCCCCAATGGAGAACTCCTTCGAGCGCCATTCAGCGGCCGTCTGGGCCGTGGCGTTCTCACCAGATGGCAAGTTCCTGGCCTCAATAGCACATGATTCGATGATCAAGTCTTGGAACCCGAGCACAGGTGCGTTGTGGAACACGCTTACCAGCCAAAGAGGCATGAACAATTGTCTGTTGTTCTCGCCTGACGGCCAGATATTGGCAACTGCCGCGCATGACACAATTTCGCTTTGGGATCTAACAGCTGAGACTTTCATCGGACTTAGAGGTCACAAAGGTTGGGTCACAACCTTGGCATTTAGTCCTTCTGGCCGCCTCCTTGCCTCGGCTGCAGGTCAGAGCATGAAGCGGTGGGACGGCAGTAAAATTTCGCTTGGCTACTCGGAGACGGAAACCTGGCTGACAAAACGGAATGTTTGGGTGTGGGATACAGAGACGGGAGAAGAGCGCTGCGTGTTCGACTGCGATCTCTACGGATCGCGCGCATATAAACTCGAGGCTCTAAAGTTTTCATCCGACGAACAAACCCTTGCCGGCAGATCAGGAGGGAAGATCTGGTTGTGGAACCTCGAAACAAAACGATTGGTAAAATTTATCAATGTTGACAGGATTAACACCGAGGAAGACTCTGAGGAAGACTTTGAAGACCCTGAGCATACACTCGACCGTTCCGAACCGGGCGATGAGAAGGACAAAGAAATGCTCGCAGGCATATTTACAGGACTTCTTGACGAACCCAAAGCCCAGCATTTGCCTGACTTGTATGTCGAAAACCATTGGGTGACTTTCAAAAAGGATAGAGTGCTCTGGCTTCCTCCTGAGTATCGAGCTACATGTATCGCCGTTCGAGATAATCTTCTTGCAATGGGCCATGGTTCAGGACGAGTGACTTTTACCGACTTTGATTTGGATGCAATTCCCTATTCGTGAGTTATCTCGGGCATGTGATGATATAGTAGAGCGACTAACGCCTGGAAAAGGGGCCTTAATAGCTTCGACACTGCTGAGCCAGACTCGGAAGTCGAGCACATGGGCACCATAGTTGTAGGCTCCTAGGTGCTCTACGTTGACAGCCGATGAATTATCCCTAACATCGAAATGACCGATACGCCTGTATAAAAGGAACGGACAGAGATTGCGCTCGGGATTTCAGACTCTGGACAGCAAGAAAAGTGCACCTGTAAAAATGGATTTGAATCGAGAAAAGGAGGAAGATCATAGTATTCCAGGTATGGACCTTGACCATCCTTTTCTTGATACTATGGTTGCCTTTGGCGTCTTTCATATCTACGCCCTGCATGGTAATCACCGAGTAAAATTTGCCCCTAGAATTTATGATCCTCCACTCTCTGGCTAGGATGCTATCACTATCCTTGAAATTATTCAGACATAATACTTTACATTCCATCACATGATGTCCATGCGTTGGTTCTCTGTTTTTCGTATCATCTTCAGGTTCGTCTGTTCAACCCATCGATATGAGTATCCCTGCAACTGATGCAAGGATATCACTGGGGTATTGGGGAAATAATCGCTTTTGCGTGGTTTTACATGAGTCAACCTTGCCGCGACATGTCAATTGAGCATGAGATAGATTAAAGATGCTTAATCGAGTTTTATTACCTAGGTAGATAGAATGGTTGTCAAGAGGGGGTAGAATAGATCAGTACGCTGGCGGATAGCTACATACCTTGGTAGCTGGAAGAGCATCATAGCTCCACGAGCTCTATCTCAAGCTATCCTAGGTAACTTCAGAATTCAATCTCTTCACTGCATACGTAAAGGGGATTTTCCTCACAAAGTCGCCCCGAATCGAAAAAAACCACTGTCCTCAGTGGTGTACATGAAGCAAGGAATGGGGCATTGATGCGGAAGAATCGTGGATACATATGAGTGGCTGCAACCTAAAATACATGAGTACGGCAAGTGGCAATGAGAAATGCGAATGAAAACAGAAACTGGCGGCGCTAGGAGATTCATTGGGATAGAATCGCAACCTAAGCGCGACGTGGAGCAGTAAAGGACGAAAGATGAGAGCGGTCGAGCACAGGGGATCTTCTGGTATAGATACGCATGGACGAGAATCCATAACCCTGGCCGAATGCGACTATATTTGGGACAAGCATGAGAATTGGAACCCGTAGGACGTTGGAGATTCCGTTACTGACGACTGTGGTGGTGAGTGTCGTAGTCACCTGGAATAGCAAGTTCGGCATTGAAAACGTGGCTAACCCCCAGTCGATACGAGCTCCTTCCATGAACGGAAATCCTCAAGTCACTCTTCTTGAGCCTTTCCCCATGCTTCCAAGGTTGGCGGTACCGGTGTCGCAATTCCTGAGTCCTATTCCGGATCGCGGTATATCTCGTTGTGTTCATTGATCATCTTTTGCACTTCAGCAACCTCGATGACCCGATCGAGATACGTGTGCCTTCTGCAATGTGAACGACTTCAGCAGAAACTGGCTTCCTGTCATCTCATCACATGATGATACTTTCCATTCATCGTTGAGAAAAACTCGCGAAAGCTTTTGACGTGCTTGACTCGATCACTGCGACTAATAAGCAGTATAGCTAGAATGTCTTCCTCATACTCACTAATTGCACTATATTTTTATTCCATTACCCTTTCTATGCCTAGGCTTCTTCAATGTCGGCACCTTCGCCTGTCGCGGTGGGAATATTTTAATCATACCACCAGCCTCCGCCAGCGAAGCCTTCCTAGGTTTGCAGATAGCCAGTGGTCGATCCATTCCATAATCGTGGATTTGGCAGAGGGCTGTCAAACAATGTGTTGTCAGAGTCGTACACGTGGATTGCCTTTATTCGAGAGATGTCAAGAATATCCTTACTAGCAACAGAGCACCTCTTTAAATCCGTGATAGTCTGTGCTGGTGCTGGTGCTGGCTGTGACACTGACAGCGACTGTGCGAACGGATTGCGCCTACTGCACTTTTGGCAGAGTTCAGCAGTTGGAGGCATCGCGACCTGTCGGAATTTCCTTTTTGGGAAGGTGCTGCCCTTTTAGGCTGTTATTTTCCTGTTAATGCCTTGGTGCCTGCAAAATCATGCAGCTCACGATCCTTGACGAGGCGTTCAGAAACTGGCACTTGAGGTGAGTTGGTGTCTGGCTAATGTTGATTTGTTGATTTATATCATATATGTAAGCCTTGACGAGAATCTGCCAAAGTTAATTATGGCAGATTTGGCCAGGATCTCAGTTGGTGTCAACGGCAATCCTGCTGAGGATAGTCTGAGGCCGGATGCCAACTGTAAATGCTGGGCGTTAATCAATGGTTCCAAGGTTGATATGGGGCTCTGGAGTCTTATTCCGGCATCATCCAGATGCATCCTCTCCGGAGTATAGATTCCAGATAGACGAACGGTGCACTTCTCACGCAGTACCAACGCGAGGTATGGAATCCTTCAACGCATGCTTAAGATTTTTAGCACCTGATCTTCTATTTTGCCTGTATGTGTATTTCAAATATGATGGCCCGAAATGGGATAGTAACCCTCCCGGATTAGGCTGCAACAACCTCTCCAGAGTTTGACTCCCAGTCCAAGAAGAATCCTTCTTTCATCTCTATTCTCCTCTTTTTCGTTTTTTTGTGTTTTTACTCAACAGCCATGGATATTCAAATCCTCAAATCGCGACTTCGTTCCCTAATACCGATTATCTCGAGGAAAAAGCCTGACATCGTGACGAGACTTCCATCAAAAGTAGTCTACTCAATCCTCCAATTTCTCTCAATACCTGACCAAATATGCTACGCCTTGACTTGCAAGTCTCTATACACCCATTACGTTTCATTCCTAGAGACTTATAACCGAGAACAACTTTGCCCACTTCTCCATACAGACAAACACTTACTATACCGCAAAATTAATCTTGAGAAAACCAACATACCTCTACATGTGCTAATCCCACGGGCTCGAGACCAGCCGCTGGCGGTATTGTGACGAATGCTGGAGACTTCATCGTCCTTCAGCGTGGAGGCCACCCTTATTTTCATGGCAGAAGAACCCTTCATGCATGCCGTTTGCTGGCAAGGTTGATCTCTGTCCTTGCATGACAATCACCTTCTTAAATGCACTTCACTTGCTTACCACCACAAAATATACACCACTCAAGCATGAATGCACCTTCAGAGATCATGGGGTAACAGACGTTAATATTATCACTCAAGTTAGTGCAACGCATGAAGGATTACTAATAACAAATAAGTATATATTCAAATTATTACTTCAAAACTACTCTCCAAAGTTGCTGTCGTTCTTGGGGATACAGACTTCTTTGCTGACGTCACGCAAAAACATTGAGAACTGGCTTCAAAACTTTTTCAATGAGGCCAAGTCAAGCTTTATGGGATGGGGCAAGCCCTGCAAGGTGGATGCATCATTATTACATTGTGATTTCAAGGAAGAGAAGAAGACAGATAGCAGATTACGAATTCTTGAAATAATTGTTGCGCGTAATCTTGGGAGTGGAAAATGGACTGATACAAAATGGAAAGCAAATTGTTGCAAGGAATGGAAGCAGCAGCAAATACTAACTATACCAAGTATTCAGGACTTTGTTGGAGATCAAAATGAATCTCATGACAATTCATCAGCCTCAATCCTGAGTATCCCGAGCTTGATTGAGGAAGAGCGGATGGCATGGTCCTCTCTGTAACTGAGAGAGCTACATGTGAGCTACAATATATTCAAGGCTTTTATACTTATATTGATAGCCTCTTCGAAGAATCAATCGCGACCCGTTATAGATTTTTCGCTACCTCCACTATTCAACATTCAAAATTACCTATAGAAAGGTTCTCCACTTCCATCAGTCAAGAATAAAACTTGAGAAGGAGTGGTCTTACGGTGCGGATAAGCAACAAAGGGAACTTCCTAATTAGGAAAGTTGTCGGCAGTTAGGGCAAACTTCGAAGTCTTACCTAGGTACCTAGTGAACGCCTCAAGTAAACTTGAATCTCTACATTACCTAGGTAAGGCTTTTTGGAGTTGTTCTGCTACTGCATGGATGCTGTACTTCGCCCGGGTTTCTTCATTACGAATATCCCGGATGATCATAGGCAGCCCTAAGACTCTTGACAAGTCTAAGTAGGAGTGTCATATATTCCAAGCTATACCTACCTAGTCAACTTCACGAATTCAATCGCTTGACCGATAAAATGGGGGATTATATTGATTAATTCCGCAGTTAACTAGGTATGGTACTCCTGCTTAATCATATCGTGCAACCTCCGAGCTACGTCATCGTTTAAAATCTGGGCAGCGACCCAAACTTGCACTCCTCAACTCCTCAACTCTTTCTATCCTCCTATCCTCCTATCCTCTTCTCCCTATCATCTGCTCTCTCTTCTCTCCTCTCTTTTCTCACCCATTGACGAAAAAGCAATGGCGGCTCAACATTCCCGCCGCTTTGTCCGGCCGCTGCTATATACTTCCGCCGCCCTAGCCACCGGCGCCGGCTTCCTCTACATTGCATACCGGCCGCGCACCATTCCAGGCTCGGAGCCAGCTGTCGTTCCTCCTCCGGGCTATCGCCTAGGGAAACTCGTGCCTCCCAGCTTCCCGCGCATCAAATCTCGCGAAGAGCAGATTGCCGACTTAAAGCGGAGTGCCGATGCACAAGGGGAGGACGACATCTATGACTTGCTGGTCATTGGAGGTGGTGCTACAGGCTCAGGTATCGCGCTGGATGCGGTCACACGAGGCCTCAAAGTCGCCGTTGTCGAGAGAGACGATTTCAGCGCTGGGACAAGTAGCAAGAGCACGAAGCTAGTCCATGGCGGCGTTCGTTATTTGGAAAAGGCCATTTGGGAATTGGATTATGCACAGTATGCTTCTACATGAAAGAGATATTTCTACATGAAAAGAGTCTCATTTTCTCATTTCCTTTACAATAAGCTCGTTTGCTAATGGCCACTCACACCACTCCCCAGGTACAAGCTGGTCAAGGAAGCGCTCCGCGAGCGTAAATACTTCTTGCAAACCGCGCCTCATTTGTCCATGTGGCTTCCCATTATGGTGCCGATGCAAAAGTGGTGGCAAGCTCCGTATTTCTGGGCGGGCTGCAAGGCATACGACTTGCTAGCCGGATCCGAAGGCATCGAGAGCTCCTATTTCCTCACGCACAGCAAAGCGCTAGATGCATTCCCCATGCTGAAGAAGGAGGAGATTTTTGGAGCTATGGTTTACTACGGTAGGAAGCACGTTAACTAGCATAGTGGATTTTTCTTCATTGACATATGCAAATCGTAGATGGAGCACATAATGACTCCCGTATGAACGTCTCTTTAGCAATGACCGCCGCCTTGTATGGCAGCACAGTCGTCAATCACTTAGAAGTCACCGGCCTGACTAAAGACGAATCTGGCAAGCTGAATGGGGCTATCGTCAAGGACCTTATTGACGAGAAGAACGGAGTACCGACAAAAGAGTTCAAGGTCCGTGCCAAGGGTATTATCAATGCCACTGGTCCTTTCTCGGATGCTATTCGCAAGATGGACGAGCCCGACACCAAGGAAATCGTTGCCCCAAGCTCCGGTGTCCACGTTATCTTGCCTGGATACTTCAGTCCTTCCAACATGGGTCTCATTGACCCATCCACTTCGGACGGCCGCGTGATCTTCTTCCTGCCATGGCAGGGAAACACAATCGCTGGAACAACTGACCGACCCACGGAGATTACTCCTCATCCACAACCCAATGAAGACGATATTGACTGGATCTTGAGAGAAATCAGCGGCTATTTCGCGCCGGACATCAACGTTCGAAGAGAAGATGTTCTCGCCGCGTGGGCGGGGATCCGACCACTAGTTCGAGATCCCAAGGCTAGGAACACGGAGTCACTCGTGCGAAATCATCTGGTGACCATATCCGCGTCGGGGCTTTTGACCTGTGCAGGTGGGAAGTGGACAACCTATCGACAGATGGCCGAAGAGGCGGTTGACGAAGCCATTAAAGCGTTTGCTCTTCGAACGCACCGGATCGAGCAGATCCCCGACGTGAGCGGCACAGGGCTGAAAACGGACAATTTCAATCTGGATGGCTCCTGTCAAACACATCAGATCCGCCTGATTGGCGCGCACGGATGGTCCAAGACACTCTTCATCAACCTGATTCAGCATTTCGGTCTCGAGACGGATGTCGCCAAGCATCTTACGGGGTCATATGGTGATCGTGCATGGCAGGTTGCTGCTCTATCCTCGCCCACTACGGCCCGATTTCCTCTTCGCGGAAACCGGGTCTCGACTCTGTACCCGTTTGTGGATGGAGAAATCCGGTATGCTGTGAGACACGAGTATGCGCAGACGGCAGTGGACGTGCTCGCTCGTAGAACCCGGCTTGCCTTTCTAAATGCGCAGGCAGCCCTCGAGGCACTCCCTGGAGTTATCGATTTGATGGCCGAGGAATTGAAGTGGGACGACAAGAGGAAGAATCTTGAATGGAACGATACGGTCAAATTCTTGACGTCTATGGGTCTGCCTCAAAGCCAGGCCAGCATCTCAAGGAAGGATGTCGAGCAAGGCAAGACTCGGAGTTTGGTTGAGAAACCAAGCTCTGCAAGACTGGGTAAGTCCTGCACTGCTTCTTCTTCTTCTTCTTCTTAAACTACGTAGTATCATAGACTGACTTGTTTCTAGACTTGCCGGCCGATGTGCTCCAGGGCGATCTCTCAACGACAGAGAAGCAGAGCCCTATGCTGCATCCCGACTCGCCTGCCAACAAGTAGTTTACTTTGTTTGTCTGTGGCGTTGTGTATTATAATATAGAACGGAATACTATCTAGAGCCAAAGTCGAGTTGGTTAGCATAATACTTGGAACGAGTCTAATTCTAGGCACCATAATTATAGCTTTGAATGCTCTATTATAATATACTAGTACTTACTACCCCGCTCACTCGACTCGATGCATTCCTCTCTGCTTCACTCACTTACAGCATGGCCGTGGCCACGATGTCTTCTCGCGCTGAGCAGACCCTGCATCTGCCCTTTGTCGTCCCGAAGCGCAGCCCGGCGTATGTAGACGTCTCCGTGACCACAAACAACGACCCTAAACACTACGGCTTCGACTTGCTCTTCCCCGGCCATCCGCTGTCGGATTTCATCGGCTTTCCCGTCTGCCAGGCAACAATCCACTCTGAGTCGCAGTCTCAGCCTCAGTCTCAGCCCCAGTCGCAGCCTCGGGGCTACGCATCTATGTACGGCTGGATCCAGCTCACAAGATCAGGCACCAGCATCGATCCTGATACTCCTTGGGAGATGGACCCGCTCCCGATCACTGCCGGTGCCAATTCGCCCTTTTGCTGGTTTGGATCAGAGCCTATGCTGTTTGATGCGCCGGCGCGGGAAGGCGTGCAGCAGATTGACTGGACGGCGCGGAGCTTCCTGGCCTATATAGACGATTGCCTTCTGTCGAAAGTGGTGCGTCCGGTTCTGGGCTTTGAATGGGGGTTTGATATCCGTGGCGGAGAGAAGTCGATCAAGCCGTTGCGAGCGCTTGGTTTAGATGCGTGGGTTGAACATATAGCGTTCTTTGCCAGTCAGTATCCAGGCTGGGAATTCGCAGAGCCGTGATCTACGGCTGTTATCAGTCTAAGTAAAGTAGAAGTACATCTCTACTCATACTATGTAGTATCATTGTAGTATGTAGTAGTTATGTATGTAGTAATTGATCTGAAATCTGATTGGCCAGTTCCGGTGCCCCACCTCGATCTTGATATTTTCTGCTTGGAACAGAACGAGTCAACGACCTCATTAACCTCCATGGACATATACGATATATCTGCCTGACAAGCAAAATGGTCTACTACTTCACCTCCAACGTCGTCACTCCCCCCGCGTCGATCTACGTCGGCAAAGACAAGTTCGAGAGTAAGCCCCAACCCCGCCTAGTCCCGCCTACCTAGGTAGACATGAATGAAATACTTACCAACCTGCTAGACGAGGAACTCATCAAACACGGACTAGAATCAGACGTTTGGTAAATCACTTGTCTCGCCCTCGGTATCGTATCTTGCAAGGACACCGCGTTTATACTGATTCTTGTTACGATTGTCAGGGTTCGTCTCCCCCCTGCTAGAAACTTATCAATGGCCTAACGGGCTTGCAGTTTCATGTCGATAATCTGTCTAGTGCCCACGTGTACCTCCGTCTGAGAGATGGCGAGACATGGGACAATATCCCCAAGGAGGTCTTGGAAGACTGCGCGCAGCTGACCAAGGCCAATTCCATTGAAGGTATGCCCTGACGCTGTACGAGGCTTATTTTTTTTTCTCGTTATATATTGCTGATACATAGATATGTGCCGCGGCAGGGAATAAAAAGGATAACATCACCGTCATATACACGCCATGGGCCAACCTCCTGAAAAACGCATCCATGGCCACGGGCCAGGTGTCATTCCACAACCAGAAGATGGTGAAGAAAGTGCACGTGCCGGTGCGCCTCAACCCGGTGGTGAACCGGCTCAATAAGACGCGCGTCGAGCGGTTCCCGGATCTGCAGGCGGAGAAGGAGGAGATATTGAAGAGGAAGAGGAAAGACGAGAGGAGGGCCAGGGACGACAAGAAGGCGGCGGAGAAGAAGGAGAGACAGGAGCGAGAGCAGCTGAAGTGGCAGAAGGAGCATGCGTACGACGACCTGTTTAGCGAGGAGAATATGCAGCAGAGCAGTAATCAGGAGCGCGATGCGGATTTTCTGGATGATTTTATGTGATATTTTATGTAGCAGCTTCTAAGAACGGAGCGTACTTATATATTTTCTTCTATATTATAAATTTATAATTCATCCTGGTAACGTAATACATAATAAGTGGCTGAATATATAACTGCATACGGAGTACTCGTGGTTAAGTATGTAGTCCGCCCGCCAAGGTGGAGACTTCCTTGTAGACTCCTTCAACGTGTACAGAACACAGCTCACCACTCCATTGCAAACACTCGCACCATGGCGCCAGACAAGCAGCCTTCGAACTCCCAGGGTAAGCTGTCCTCCTGAATTTACATAACCCCCCAGAGCTGATTGTCGTTATGTGTCAATGTCTTAGGCAAGTCCAAGAAGAACAAGAAGAAGAACCAGGCCAACAAACAACACCAGAACGCTGCCAACAGCGCTGGAGCCTCGAATAACGATGAGGAGTCGAAGAACGAGTCGGATGCAGAAGAAATAATAACTTCCGCTGTCAGTGCATCCCCCCCGCCTTCTCTTTTATGTCCTCGCTGACCAGGCTGAACAGAACCAAGTCGAAGCCGCCAATGGAACTCCACCCGATACACAGAAAAACAATGAAGAAGCCGCAGCAGCAGACACAAAACCGACAGAGACAGAGCAGCATGAACCAGAGGAGAATAGTAAATTCGATGATCTCGTGCGTGACCGCGACTCCCTTCGCGCCGAGGTGACCGAGCTGCGCAAATCGCTTGAGCAGATCCAGCATAAGCACCAGGAAGACATGGACGCATTGCAGCAGAAATTGAATGATTCCGAGGACAAGAAAACGCATGCCGAAACCCAGTTTCAGAAGCTTTTGGAGAGAGTCAATACGATCAAGTCACAGCTGGGGGAGAGGCTGAAAGAGGATGCAGTATGTCTTTTTTTTAATTTCCATTTTCAGACTAAATACTAACACATCTACAGGAGGAACTCTCGCAGGCGAGGTCTCGTATCGAGGATTTAGAAGAAGAAAACTCAACCCTCAAAGCAGAGGTGAGCGCAAAGGCAACCGCAATTGCAGACTTGGAGAAAGACGCCCGAGAGAATTCCAAGGAACTGTCAGATTTGCGCAGCCGGACTACTCTTTCTCAGCAGAATTGGCTTCAGGAGAAGGAGGAGCTTCTTGAACGAGAGTCGTACATCCATGCCGAGTTTGAAGAGGCAAAGCAAGCTATGCACAATTGGGAAGTGCTGGCCATGGAGGAGCGCTCGATCCGAGAGGGACTCGCGGAAAAGGTCAATGATTTGGAAGAGCAGCTTTCTACTCTTCGTGATGAGTACAATGCCGCGGTTGCAGACGGTAATACGCAGTCAGTCACTATTGATGGGCTGCAGCGGGCTCTGCAAGAAATACAAGATGGTCAGTACTATTTTCTTTTTTCTTCTCAAGCTCTGTACGAGGGAGGTTAATCTAATCTTTTGGATAATGTGCAAACAGCACGGAAGCAGGAACTGCGTGAGATAGTGCAGAGCTCCGACGCCCAGCTCGAAGAGCTCAAGGAAAAACTCCGACAGGTCGAGAAGAGAGCGGACTCGGCAAACACGGAGCTGAAACAGGCGCAGACAGAACTAGAGCGGCTGCTTCCATTCGAGAAAGAGGTTAAGGAGAAGAATCTCCTTATTGGGAAATTGCGGCATGAAGCTGTCACATTGAATGACCATCTGACGAAGGCGTTGAAATTTCTGAAGAGAGGCAAGCCGGAGGACAATGTTGATAGGTGGGTTGAATTCAGGACTCAGAGAGACGATAGTATTACCGACTGACCATCTACCAGACACGTCGTCACAAACCATCTGCTACACTTCCTGGCTCTTGACCGGTCTGATCCGAAGAAATTCCAAATCCTGCAGCTCATAGCAGCTCTTCTACAATGGAACGAAGGTTGCTATTCTTCCTTTCCATATCTATATATACTTATGTAGATAAATATCTAACTAATACCATCCAGATCAAAAAGAACAAGCCGGACTCAGTCGCCCTGGCACATCCACGCCAAGCATCTCCACCAGTCTCAAAGTGCCCAGCTTCTACATGCACCGGACCCCGAGCACACCGTCACTAATGAGCGAGTATATGGAAAACGGCAGTGCAGGCGGCGGCGGCGGCGGCAAAGAGACTCTTGCTGAGCTGTGGTCGAATTTCTTGGAACAGGAGGCTCAGGCTAATAATGCGTCGAGTAAGCGGGGGTCTAACGCGGGTCTTGGTTTGCCTTGATAGATCTAGTATCCTAGGCTAGTTAATGTCGTGCGTTTAATATTTGTAGGTTAGTATATGTACAAAGACGGGTTTCATATAAGTTACGGCTCTATCCTAGAACCTAGGTAATTCTACCTAGGTATCTAGGTACTTGTCTATAGAAATAAGGTAACGAGTCGTCAGGTAATTATCAATTGCAACGCATATAATATAACTGGTCAGAGATATCATTTTAGAAATGTGGCTAGTCCCAAGTCACTTCCTGAAATAAAGAGACAACACAAATGAAAAAAGGAGAGACCGTATAGTTGAAACGAACTCGAGTAGGAGTTAGAAACGAAAGGGGGGAAGAAAACGCAAAGTTAAAAAATGGATATCTGTTAATTTCAAGCAAAGAGAAAAACGCTCCGACGGGCTTAATATTATAATAGTAAGCTTTTTGTTTGCATTGCAGCCACACACACGCACACACCACATCTTCATCCTCCCTCCAGAGCGCCATCAACCTACATAGACATTGATCATTGGTGGTGCTACGTCTTCGTCACCCCGTTGTTTCGCAGTCTGGATGCCTGAAAACTAATAACCGTTCATGGTGACCCTCTGGGAGTTCCGGCTCAGTTCACGGTCGGCGGACGGGCTGATGGGCCTGCTGGTGCCGGTGTGACCGCCACCAGCGGCGCTGCTTTCCTTCAGGGCCATCAGTTGCTTAGCGCGGAAAGTCTCGTAGTGGATCTGGCTGGTGGTTTCGATGAGGTCCTGGAGGTGGGTGCGGGTCAGGAAGTTGCGGAGGTATACGAATTCGCAGTGGTTCTCGTCTTCGACGTTGATCACGCCCCAGCGGTTTTGGCGGCCGCGCACTTGCTTTCCGTTGACAACGATGTTCTTCTCGCTGCCGACGACGGCGAATGGGATAATATCCTAGAAAATGTAAGTACTGAGTAAATCACTGGGGTATATATATATATATATATATAATACGCATACCCGGATCTGAACGTTCATCACACGCTCTTCATCATCGAGCTCGTCATTGTCGTACGGGTACATCTTCAAGTTGTGGAAGGCAAATTCTTCCTTGATCCTCTCCTTGAATTCTTGTCGCTCTTCCAGGGTCAAGGAGTCAGACTTGGCGATCACGGGAACAACGTTGACGACGTCAGAGAGCTTCTTGAGCACGACTATGTCGATTGGCTTGAGACTAGAGCTGGTGTCAGTACGAGAAAAATACCTAAAAAATAGATCCTCACATACGCGTGTCCAGATGGCTGAATGAAGAATAAGCAGCAGTGGATACGTGTGTCCTGAATGTAGCGCTCTCGCTGAGCTGTGAGCTCCTTGCGGAGATAGGCCGAATGCTGGTCTTTGATGTACTTGACAATTGGGTCCCAGCTAGACATCTAAATTAGCCCTCAAGCACGGTCACGGTTTTCGATGTGCCATGCGCAAACGTACCATCGATCATTATTGACTTGATCACCGTAACCGGGGGTATCAACGATATTGAGTCTCAGACGCACACCGTTTTCTTCGATAACTATATATAAAATTTGAGTATTCAGAGCCAGGTGGACAATGCGATCCCGTAAAACGTACTGTGAGAGACGGTCTGGATTTCGGTGGTCGAGCGGACGGGCTCAGTGGGGGTCAGACGACCCTTGGAGTCGATCAAATGCGAAGCAAAAATGGTGTTGATCAAGGTAGACTTTCCCAGACCCGTTTGGCCTACATATACATATGTTAGTCCATTTGCCATCTCTGTCGTCCACAATGCGAGGCGGCTGCACTAACCGACACACATGACATTAAACTGGAATCCACGCTTCAAGAGCTTCCTCTCGATCTGGGATGTAATGCTGTCGAAACCGACATGGCTGCGAGGAAAGACGGTGCTCGGAGAAGCTGCAACGTTGGCTGCGGCGGCCATAGTGAAGAGAATACAAACACAGGCACAAATCAAAGATCGAGATATAAAATATCGTCTGAGCAGCAGTCTCCACGAAGAAAAGAAACACACAGGGGAGCAGCCTTTATTGAGTGAGCAGCGAGTCCTGGCTGAGGTTGTTGTTGCGGACTCCTGAGGCAATCAGGGGTCGGCCACACTGCGCTAGTCCCAGACAGGTATAGCGCACAGCAGCTACAATTGCCCAATCAGAGCCTCCGTTTTCTCTCCACTCGATATTTCATTCGAAACTGTCAAACTGAAGGCTTCAATTAATTTGTGCCGCCGAAAATCTGCCAGCCATCCCTCACCGTCTACCGGTACCCGCGTTTTGTGTAACGTCTACGATCCTTGTCTGATTGTCTCGCAGCGCTCTCCTTTTCAGCACTGCATCTACTCGCCTAACAATGGCCGCCCGACACCTTTCCACGCTCCCGTCGCTCACTTCTCCGCTTCTGCCACGGTCTCAGCGATGGAGCACAATTTATCCACGACTAGTTATGCTTCAGGGTCTGCCACTGCTAAGCGGATACATTGCCAATGAAGTGCCCTCCTTTCTAGCCGGTCTCTGGGAATCGGTCCTCCGTGCCGTTCCGAAGAAGAAAACCTCCCACATGAAGAAGCGGCATCGACAGATGGCTGGCAAGGCATTGAAGGATGTCAAGAATCTGAGCAAATGTCCCGGCTGTGGCGAGGTGAAGAGATCGCACGTTTTATGTCCTACATGCGTCACAGGTATATAGCTATCTTTGCGCTTCTTTTTGGTTCAACTAGCTAACCCATGACCTTCGCAGATATCAAGGAGGAGTGGAAAAAGGCTGCCAAGGAAGAAAAGACCACGATGGAGGAACGGGCGGCCAAAGAGGAAGTGGCCGCTAGAGAGGAACGGAGGGCCGCCAGAAGAGCAACGGCCGCTATCAAGGAAGAAGCAGCCGCTGTCGAGCAGACCGGAAACGTCGAGGAAGTGAAGCCGGAAAGAGTCTAACCTTTCCAAAGACTCTGGAGTCTGCGTGTTTACTGGGCGAACTGTCTAGCCTGCCGCAGGTTGTACGTGTATGCATGATATTGGGCGTATATTGGGATTGGTTTTCTCTATTTTTCTATTTAGCATTCTTTTATATACTGTCGAGGACATTTCACCTGTATTATATATGTATTAAAGAAGTACAATAACAGTTCATCAGTATTGCTATTGCTATTGCTGTTTCTTTGCAGTCGGCTCTTTCCGTATGCTCAAAAGTTGCACAAAGAGGAGCCCGGCAGCTCTTGGCAACAACCATCCACGATCACTTCAGTATTCACATCCCTGCTCCAACCCCGCCATTCTGCAGGCAGGAGCGTGAAAAGAAACATGGTAAGAGGGATTATCTCTTCATTAAATACTCTCAGCTGACAAGTGTGAAAAGTCCAAGCAGTACCTTTCCTGGGGTGCAGCAGACAAGGGTAACTCAACCCCATTCATATTTCTCTGAACACAACAACTGAGTAGATGGATGCATGATATAGCCCACCCAGTCGACATCTTTTGTTTGGCTGTCACTTCCAATCAGATCATATCCGCTTCAGGTGCATCTGCCCTGCAGGTGCATTCTACTTCTGATGCCGACTTCCCACTGGTTCAAACCATACAGGCTGCACACAAGATCGGATGCCATCATGTTGTCACTTCACGAAATGGCCTGAAGGCTGCCAGTATTGGATTTGCGGGCGAAATCAAGATCTGGGTCAATACTGACGGAGTGTGGTCTGAAGAGACTGCTTTATCAAGTAAGGTTCATCCAGAATGCTGTCGAGTGTGGCCTACTCTAAGAAATCATAAATAGATGCCCTGAGACAACCAGACGCATGGGCGATCACCTTGTCAGATGATGCTCGGTATCTTGCTGGAACTACGCATGATGGCCACATCAAGGTCTGGGATTTGAATAGCAACGCTGAACAATGCAGAGATTACGAGACCAAGGGGTCCTTTGGGACTTGCATCTCCATGGTGCGTTATGTTGAATATCTATGGATCTGCCACTAACTTAAATCACAGTCGAGTGATGGAAAGTACATCGCCAGCGGACATCAGAGTGGAAGTATCTACATGTTTAGCAATGAGACTGGCCGTATGCGGTTTTCACTGTCTGGTAAGGACGCCTGAAGTGTGAGGTTCTTACAAACAAGGCGTGAGTCGTGTCTAATTATTTCTGCTCTACAGGACTCATACAACCAGTACGTGCAGTCGCATTTTCTCCTGGTGGGAAACTACTTGCAGCAGCGGGAGATTCCAGGGTCATTGTGTTGTATGACACGGAGTCAGGCGAGCAGGTGACCCAACTGACCGGGCACTCGGCGTGGGTTTTATCTTTGGACTGGAGTCATACTGGAGAGTATCTTCTAAGCGGGTAGGCAGCTCTACAAGACCTAACCAAGCATTCTCTTCACTAATCGCTACTAGATCCTTCGACGGCAAGGTAAAGGTATGGTCTATTGAACGCCGAACCTGTGTTGCGACTCATTCAGAAATGGAAAAGGCTGTATGGAGCGTGAAGTGGTTACCAAAGGTTGGCAGAACCGAAGGATTCGCGACTGCCGGTGCTTCTCGTAGCATATCCTTCTACAGGGAAGCAACAGGTGGTTAGCCAAGATGAACGTGTCAACGCGACATTTTCTTTACGCCGATGTAATTGAATCTGGGTTGATTCAAATAGCCTATCTTGCTTCGGGTATGGTCATTATTTTAATGTAAAATATCTTTAAATATCACATGTCACGCTGAAAACACTTAATACGTATAACATAGTCATAGAAGAGAAAGGTCCATCACTTCATTCTCTCAGCAAAAAGTCGACGCATTCTTTTGAGCAACGCCCCAAAGTCTCGATCTTCGTTGACGATTTCCAATTCGCGTTCGACTGCTGCTCTGTCTAACTTGGGCTTCGTGTGGTGGATCTCATAGTCTCTAGAAGCAGTGCTCAATTCGAACCATGCTTCTTTGTCCCAGTCCTTCTCGACAAGATGCGTGTACACAATCTTTAAGCGATCTTCTCTACCAGCGCCTTCTATTCGCATGCAAAGATAGTCCTGCCAGAATTCCAATTCGGGAACGTTCAGCCGCGCCTGTGAGTCGAGATACTGAGAGTGAGCCTTTTGCGCTTGCAGTTTTTGGTCAATGGCATTTTGTGTTTCTGCAATCTGTCGTTTGAGTCGGTCCCGTTTCGCCAGTCGGTTATCACGTTCAAGAGTGATTGAGGAAATGTGAGCGTGGATTTCCGCGGCCTCGGCGGCTTCTCTCTGGATCGTTTGCTGGTAGTCTTGCGTCTTTGACGTAAGGATCTTGATGTCATTATGTTTCATGTCCTGGTCCTCTATAGCACACCCACGCAATTGTCAGTTAGAAGAGCCTCACTTTTATGCTGGCCACATGGGGTTCTTACTTTGAAGCTCGGCCAAGTTGCTGTGGAAATGATTGCGCTCCTGCAGCACCTGTTTTCGCCCCCTCTCAATGAATGCGTCGAATTTGGCTGTGAACTGCGCCATGCGACTCCGCAGATCGTCGAATCCGAAGTTGATGCTGGGAAGCGAATCCGCCATGGAGGGGGCCTCTGCAGAAGCCAGCGGCGGCCGCATGGCGCTGGTGGAGAGCGACGGCTCGAAAGAGGACATTTTAAATAGATAGGCAGCGTGTAGTTGTTTTCTTAAAGCCGGGAGACTGTAACGGAGCGCAAGACTGTCGAGAGTTGGTTGACTGATTTAGTAGAGTTGATCGAGCGCATCAAAACACGTGAGCGCCAAGACCGCGCGATGCCACAAACAGTTAGACTTGCCAGTTGCGGGGCAACCACCTGCCGCTAGGCCGTAAAGGGCATACGAGTGAAATATAATTCTTCCTTCTTTCCTTCAGTCCTTCAGTCCGTCAGTCCACCACCAGCTGGATAACTGCCATCTTTAGGCTCAGGATACCGTTCGAGCTGCTCTAATAGCAGAGTCTATATTCACCTGCAGTCACTTCGGGGCTAACTGACTGGTGCAAGCGTGTCATACCACTACATACATACTTGATCCTCCAGTCGAGTCTCGTTCTGTTTGGGTCGCAATGACTGGACGATTATATGAACCGACGGGAATTGCAACATTGATTAGGACGGAACCAAATGGATGATCATACTCACGGTATTGCTCTGCAATACGGGAACCCCGGCCCAGCGTCATATTCTTCAACGACACAGACATGGCATTTCGCGCGGCGTCTCAGACCTTGTATGCCCCAGTCGGTCAGGAAGAATACTTTGAATGACGAAGGCTAACTGTTTCCAGCTCATGGCATTTCCTACACGGGCATGACGAACAGAGTGATTCCTCCGTCATTCTCCGATTCGCCTATTGTAAAGAAGAACAATAAGCAGGAGCGAGAGATGTTGAAAGAGTATCGAGAGTTGTTCGGATTAACGTCGTCCTATGCTCGCGAGGAGCAAAGGTCTCGATTCATCTCCCAGGCCACTTCGTACTTTGATCCTCGGATATCTTCACTGTTTGAATTTGGATATGCTCGGCTGTGGGAGACGGTTCGCTGGAAAATTCGCCTTCGAACCGTTCCTATCGCGGCTTTAGCGTCAGGGGAGAACGGAAATGTGCTCTCATTTTGTGCCATTGAAAATGAACCGATCTACGGGCATTACGCGGACGGATTAAAATTTCGTGTACCCACGATAAGTACTTTGGATACAGTCGATTGGTTTTGTGGTGAAGGCCCTATCAAGCAAATCCGGTTTGCGGAAAGCTTCGCAGAGTCTGAAGGTCTTTATGCTGTTCGAATGCTGTCCTGCACATCCATTTTTCGGCCAATTTATTACCAGGAGTCTTTGGTCATAGACCGTCCCAGAACTGATAAAGGCAGGCACTCCAAGGACCAGTTGGCTCACATAGATCCCAATCTTATTACTGAGATCGATGTTTCCCAGACAGGTGGATACACCCACGTGGATGTGGCTTTCAATCCTTGGTATCAGAAACAATTTGCAATACTTGATGACCGTGGCAATTGGAGTATCTGGCTGTTGCATAATTTTGCTAAACACCGTGAGGGCGTTACCCCCGAACGTCAGCATTCTGGTTCCTTGCCCTCACTTCCTCGGGAGGACGACGATGACACGGATCAGATACCACACGATGGCTGGGGGACAATTCAGTGGACAGGCAATATATACACGTTTATTGCCTGTACTCGACGCGTTGCTATGCTTTATGTTGTCGAGGATGCTACCCCTGTACCTTACGACATCAAGATAAATTGGGAATCTTCGACTGAATGGATACTTGACGTGAAAACTTCGTTGCGGAAGCCTTCTCATGTATTTATTCTGACAACACTCCGGTTTCTATGCTTCGATGTGAGATTGCGTGATCATGAGTCTTCATTTCTTCTTCCACAATTGTCGTTGCACCACGAACGCGACGCAGACGATCTTACGCTGCGATTTACCTCGCTTTCCGTTGGTCGAGGTATGAATACCCATGTTTCCACGTAAGGATTGAGTAACTGATGATTTTACAAGAATATTACCTGCTCCTTTATTCACGGCTTGACTCTTGTATCCTAGCCTTCCAAGTCCCAATAGACGGTCCTGATGAATCCACACCATTCATGTCGGATCCGTTTTATGTCTATGTCCCCGGCATTGCCGACACTAACGGGTTGGACACGATACGATACGGGTTTCCAATCAGACAAATTCTATTCAAGGAGGTCGAACAAACACCTTACACGCCCCGCGAGAAGTTCCCCCAACGCGAGAGGTTAATGAAACTTTTCGTGCTTGACCATGCGCTGGCCGTTCATGAATACGTATTTTCAAAGCCTTATGATCCCTCTTCATCTGAAGGAGAGGTGGCGATTAATCGTGAAATAATGTCGTTCGGGAAAGCACTTGAGCTTTTCCGCAGAAGAGAAGGACGTACTGCAATGCGTTCAACATTCAATGATGAAGCAGACAAAGCAGCCTCAAGAAAAGGTCGAAGCAAGACGAGGACGGATTCTCGAATAGCTGTAGATTTCACCAGGATATATGCATTACTTTGCACAGGTGATACACGATTCATGAAAAAGTCCCTGATTCCGGCTCTTGAGTTCCAGAGCTTTAGGGAATACGTTGAGCGTTTAGTCGCAGTTGTATCTACTTCTGCCGAAGACGGTCCTGCATTTGTGCAAACTATGTAAGGAGACATTTGCCACGTTTACTATCGGCATGTTGCTGACCCCATATACTTATAGGTTAGAGACTGTAAATAACCCACCTACCGCTTCTGACATCGACGACTGTCTCCAGGGACTGGAACGGCTTCGGTCTAAATTTGAACCTGCCAATACATCTGCAGATATTACTTTGTGTTTTCTACCTCTTCAGGTATCAGCCAATTCTTTGCCTGCGGCGAGAAGAGTCATCCGGTCATCCCAGCCTCAGGATCTGCTGGAGCTCTACAACAAACTCGTGGGCGACTGGTTGTCCCCATTAGATGGAAGCATACCAGGCTGGACCCGAATTTTCAAGGAAAAGTTAATCCGACAAGTAGCTATTGACTTGTCCATGGCAAGCATCATACAGGTAGACATTTCTGTTTCCGACGGCGACACAGTGGCTTCGCAAATTTCATTTTCTCGGCGAGAAAGCTTGGTGAGAGACCAGGGAGATACCCCAAACGCAATAGCAGAACAAGCCGAGGACGATCAGCAAACGGGATACGATATGTTAAATCTCAAAATAGTTTCACCGCAGACCATGGATATTCCTGCCGCAAGCGCAGCGCAAGAGGTCCTTTCCCATTGGGCCATTGGGGGTAATCCCGAATCCTTTGACTGGCAGAAGGTTTTCAGAACAGATACGAGCGAGAGGGACAGCCGGTCTAGGTCAAAATCGCGATCGCGGACGCGCACACGTTCACGGTCCAGGGCTACTAGCGAAGGTCTGAAAGTTCTACGGAGTTCACCAGTTGCGCCGACAGTGCCGTACCCTGGCAGCCAGCCACAGCAGAGTTATTCCAGACTGCCCTTTCAGAGCAGCCAGATAAGCGAGGACATGCTCCCGATGACGCAGGTGGAACGGGGTCTCTTCGGTGGCAGAGAAGCTGCCAAAAGGAGCAATGTGAAAGCAAGGAAAAAGAAGAGGGCAGCAGGGTTTTGACCGAAGCTATATTATCCAGACTTGTAACTTGTTGCTGTAAGGACTACGGAGTACTGCAGGTTAACTAAGATCCATGCATGAAACGTCCGTCCGACACGTATGAGACATTTTTGCGTTGAGGAATTTGTGCGTCGTGCCGTGAAGCCAGACTTTGCCTGATTAGTTATGAGATTATCTCTGAAACGCCAAATATTCATACTCCATACCTAGGTAGTCTGTAGAGTCCAGCTACAGTGTATTTGTAATTCACGGCATACGGGCGGAAGTGGCATCATCAGCAATCAATAATAAGTAGTCCCCAATCTCCCAGCTTCCCAGGTTCCTACTACCTACCTAACTCACCTCTCCCTTTCGTCCTCTAAAAACACGTACTTCTCAACACATAAACCAAACAACATCGAAATCCCAGCGAATATCGTCGAACTCCGTGCATTTCACTATACCTAACTCCGTAGCGTACCCCGCTTCCGGCATATCTATACAAAACCAACGACCACCTACCTACCTAAACCTAGTCAGAGAAAATGGGCGAACATCAATACAAGTTCAACGTCTCCATGAGCTGTGGCGGGTGCTCCGGCGCTGTCGAGCGTGTGCTGAAGAAACTTGATGGTGAGTGATACGAAAAAAACGAGGCGGATATCTTCGCTCACCCAAGCCAAAGGAAAGAAAAGAAAAGTAAAAGATAAGAAAATAGACTGACATCTGCCAGGCGTCAAATCCTACGACGTCAGCCTCGAATCGCAGACCGCTACCGTCATCGCCGAAGACTCCCTGGGCTACGAGAAGGTGCTTGAGACTATTAAGAAGACCGGGAAGACTGTGAATAGCGGGGAGGCTGATGGTACCGTCCAGGCTGTTTAGAGGAGCTGTGATAGGATAGAGATGGAAGGATGGGTTACCGGGAATTGATTGCAGGGCCTGACCCCCAGGGGAAATGAGATCAGGGTCTGACATGGGTTGAATGATCTGGGGCTCAGCTCTAGATAGAGATTGGGGTTTGATGTACGACTTTTTATGAATTATATGAATGCGCAAATTGAATTGCTTCAGGGTATGAATAAAGGAAAGGCATTTGGATGCATCTGACTATGTCAATCAATATGTACAGAATCGGTAATGCATACAGACAGGGTATCATGATAAACATAAAGTACTTAATCACTATCATTCCAACGAGCGCTTTCGATTTTCGATTTCAATGCTTTGGAATGACAGGTATGGCCATTACACCGGTATATGCAAACATCCAATCAAATAATCGCTTTGATACTCGACCAATCTCCATCTTGACAATTCATGCGACTCACAAGTCACCAACTCAAAACCCGTTATTCGTAGGAATCAAACATCATCGCTCCTGATGAGGGGAAGGCTCATACCGACGAGAGTTCAAGGATCGTTCTAGCTGTACCTCATATCTCCTCATTGCTGACGCGGGAAGAGTGTCTCTCTTTCTCTGCGTATCTGATAAAGGAGGCTGTGAAGATACTCGACGATTTTGAATCCCAAAATGCTGAAGTCCATTTTCAGCTCTGGCGTCAACATTGAAATTCGGAGGTGGATCCATAATGTCCTCCTGGGTAAATGCAGGACTGGGAGTGACCCGCTCGGGTCTTTGAACCCTACTCAAGTGCAATGAGGGTTTAGGTGCGCTAGTCAGGAATGAAGAATCCCGGATTTCTAATAGCCTTCTCTGAGACATGTAGGAATTAGCTTTGTTCCTCCATACTGCATCATCCGAGCCCGAGCCACGGACGTGGTGACTGCTGGCTCGGAAAGTTGCAAGTCGCGGAAAGTCCGTTTCATAACCATCACCCTTGAAGCTATGGTCTCTATACTGGTGTAGACGCTCCATACGCGAGCGACCTAAGACTGAGGGCCCGATTCCATTGTGAGTTTCTGTGCGCTCTAATTGTACTGTATGCATCACAGACGCTGCACTGGGGGAGTCGCGGAACATATCAACGGAGTTGTATAGTGGACGGCTAGTCTCTTCTCTGGATCCGTAGGTCGCTAACGGTACTGGATCATTTCTCATAATAGGCATTCTGTCAATGCCAACACCCTCAGGCATCGTTTCAAGGTATTGACTGCGCATCACTACAGGTGCACGCGGGGGCACAGGCTTGCCAACGTGAGAATAAGGAATATCATCTGTGTAAGACGAAGGGCGTCGGATATTACGAGAGTATCTCCGCGTTTCTAATCTCCTTCGCTTGGGAAACTCGTTTGCATCTTCTTCACCCGTCAAATCGATCAAATCTATCCCCTTGGAAAGTTTCTCAAGAGTTCCTTCAGATGATATTCTTGGTCCTGCAACAAATATAGGCGTAGACGAAAAATCAATTGAATGGGAGCTTCTCTTATTTGAAGTCGCTGCGGGTATTTTTTCAAAGACAGACCCGTCGGGGAAATGAAGGATATCAGGCGCTTGCTTCTTCTGACGATAGCGATTCATTGCTCGATCCCAGGCTTGGTAACGGCTGAATCCGCGGCGATCGACCTTGTGTTTAACGAGGGTATGGCTGTTCGCTCCTGCCACGAAATGGTCTTCATTTGAAAGTGATTCTTTAGCTTTCACTGGGAAAGCGCTGACGGGGTGGTTGCTACTATCATTTGCCGCGACCTCAAGCTTGTCGGCAACAACCTGCGTCGATAGGACCTCTACACTGAGATCTCGATCTCCCGAAGGAATTTCGTTATTGAAAGCAATAGCGCGAGGTTCATCTTCGTCATCTTCGTCGTCCTCATCGTCAGAGATCACGATGACCTCGCGGAAGACATCCTCCAGTTCCGGCATTCCACTTTCGTCATCGCCCCGCCATTGCACGAGCCTCTCTAGCGTAGAGTCTTCTACCTGACGTCGTGCTTCTTGAAATGAAGTCTTTTTCAGGAGTTTGTCATAATCAGTGTACACATGCCGTATATGAGCAACAACGGCAAGCTGTGCTCTACGGGCGAGAGGAAGCCCGGCAGCTGTACCAACCTTGCGCTGACCCTATTAAATAGTTAGACGGTATAAGGGGGGGGAAAGGGGGTAGAAACAGCCCACTTTTTGGAAGGCAGTCTTGATGATTTGATTGATGTCTTCGTCGGGTATGTTAGGGAAAAGATCCCGAATAACGTCTCTTGCTTCGGTGTTAATAGTGATCTGAGAAGCTTCCACGTCACCTTCGGCCCTGGAGAGTTTGGTGCCAAAACTTTCGAACGGCTTGACATTCCCATTCTCCGATAGATACAGGCCAAGCTCCATGCACTTTTTAGCAACGACAGTGCTCGGGAAATGGTAGCCTACCCGGTGCACCTGCTGGGAGAGTCCATGGGTATTCTGATGAGGTGTCGTCTTTTCAAAATGCAGTCAGAAATTGCTATCCGGTCAAGACAAGTGTGGTAAACCTACAGTAACCGTAAACACCTTCAGCCCTTGCTCGCGACATAGCTCTTTGCAGGCGACGGTGAACTGCGGGTTGCCAGCGGGGATGAACGTGTAGCCTGCAGGTGCGTCGGCCTCAAAGGAAATCTGCAGTTGAGATTTAGCATGAAAATTCAACTTGGAAGTTGTATCCAGACAAACGTACGATGCTTCGGAGTTTTTTCCTCTGTTGAGTCACACTCTCCATGATCACCTTGTGCTTCCGAAACTTGGCTCTCGCCGAACTGTGCTGGGCTCGAGAAGGCCCAGCACGACCTGGCAAGCGTGTCATGATGGCTTGTGGTCTCAGGCTGACTCTACAGGACCTTAGAACGCCTCAGACGTTGTGGTAGTCGGTCATAACAGGTAATCAGCGGTCCCTTAAGAAAGCATGCGGGAATACGAGCAGAAGGCAGACATGGCAAAGGACCTTCTTCTCTTAGTTTTCTCTGCCAAAATCTCTCAAGGACAGACCCAATGAGGAGCAAACAAGGGGAATTTGAAACCCAAGTCTCCTTGGGCGTGGGGAGGAGTAGAGTACCTAGGTAGTACTGTGACGTGATTTATGTGCCGCTGGAGGAGGGGAAAGAGTAGGGACGAAGTCTATTCCACCATGACTGCCACATGCAAGGCAAGCTAGACCGCCCCATAGGGAGTGTTGAAGACGAGTACGAGGAAGAGGAGGAGGAAGAGCAGGAAGAGCAACACGAATGGGAGGAAGTAGAGAAGTAAAACTCATGGATGCCCAGCGAAGACTGAAGCTTTCGGGCAGGCGCAACGCGGGCAGAGAGCGCGGCGCTGATTGGCTGGCTGCGTGACCGCCTTCCGCTGCTCAGAATTTCTTCACTCTGGACTCTTCGCTTTGACTGACTATGACTGATGAATTGATGAATTGATCCTTGCCCATGGAGGATCGCTTGGTCGTTCATGCGTACCGGCACCTGTTCAAGAAAGGGCTGCAGGCCATCCGGCATGCGCCTCCCGCACGCAATGTGCTGCGTGCTGATCTGAGATCGTCGTTCCGGTCTGGCGACAGGAGCGAGTTTGATCCAGAGAAGATCGCGCGCACGCTAGAGTTCCTGGATCGTGCTGCCGAGTCGAACAGCTACGAGCACAAGATTCTCAAAAATCTGCTGCATGTCAGATTCTACGAGCAGCCGAGCATGATGAAGCCGGAAATAATGTAAGATGAGCAGTTCCGTCTCACAAACAGAGCAAGCACTGATCGCTACAGCACTCGAGACAACGATGCTATACAGAAATACCTCCGACGATCTGCGAACGCTCATTTTAATTCCACCTTGATGCTCTTGAACGAGAGTCTCGGCACTTGTCTAAGATGATACGATTCTACAGTCATACGAGTCGACTTGGCAGGGCAAGTCGATGGACGCTACTGGAATACCTGTTGGGACTGTTTATGTAGTACATGAAGCTTCATGAAGCTTGCCCAGAATATAACCACGTCTACGGTGGGAGGGATTTGGTAGTAACTTGACATATAACTATACATATGCCTGGCATATGCAAGGTGACAGACAAGTCACATGCTTCCAGCTCCCCGGCACAACAACGAATTCAACACGCCACATAAAAAATAAATAAATAGCATACTCTTCCATGCAACGCCAAATCAAATATTAATTAGCTGCTACTTATTCCGTCGTAACCGCACCGCCTGAATGTCCCCATGAGCGACTACATTTCCTCGTTCCTGATTGAGCCCATAGTCAGACACGCTCGCCGCTTCTCCCCTCACTCCGCCGAGTCGTCCGAATTGGTGCCTTCTGCGTCAGGCAATCATGACCTCGACGGCCCTCCTCAGCCGAACCTCCCTGATACTTCACCACACAAGATTGACAGCTATGACTATGACTCTCCCCCAGTAACTCTCCCGACCTTGTTGGACACAGACTTGGACTGCACTCGGCGGCGTCTGGTGGCATGTAGGCCCGGTGCCGACGACCTGAGAGTGACCATGGACCATCCAGACTGTGAACAGCTCGGCGTCGGCGAAGACAACAATCACACACTCCAGTCCCATCAAGTGACGAGCCCGTTCATGCGGGAATATACCGAGGAAGTAACGTCTCCCGCCATTGCAGCTACCCCCGGCGGTGCCGTTGGTGATAGACAAGACAAGCCTCCCCTCCGCGAGCTGCCCGAAGACGATGGAATGACGGATCTGCGAAAAAGGATCCACGCAATAAGGGACAACGATGCTAGCGGAATCCAAAAGGCCCGTCTAATCCACTCTCTAATGATAGAGAGCTACCAAGCTGCACGGAAAACTTTCAGTGAACAACGACAGATATCGTCACAATCTCCATCTAGCGTCCAGAGTAGGGAGCACTCTCCGGCTTCATCATCGGCACACCGAACCCGGCGTTCGCTCGACAGACTCTCTCTTGATGCGTCAGAGCGAAGAGCAGCTACGCCTGACAGAATCCACTATAACCTTTCACCAGCAGACCTACAACCAACTTTTGCACCAAAAGAGGTTGACCCTGGCGAACCTCCGGCTGCCGGCGCTGTGCCGACAACTGAAGCTGATGACAACATCAGCAATGGCGATTATTCGGAGGAAGATATACTGGTGCTCGGCTGTCAACATTATAAGCGCAATGTCAAGTTGCAATGCTACACGTGTAAAAAATGGTATACATGTCGATTCTGCCATGATGAAGCTGAGGATCATGTCCTTGAACGTCGAAAGACAGAGAACATGCTCTGCATGCTCTGTGGCGTGCCTCAGCCGGCAGCTCAATGGTGCAAGGAATGTGGCGAACAAGCAGCGTCGTACTTTTGTGCTGTTTGTAAATTATGGGACAACGACAGCTCGAAGAGCATATATCATTGCCATGACTGTGGTATTTGCCGTATTGGACAAGGGTTGGGGAAGGATTTCTATCATTGCAAGGTACAGAGTCATGTTTACTCTGCGTTCTTATTTTCCCGGCTGACATTTTAAATATAGACCTGTAGTGTATGCATACCGATTTCTATCGAGAACACCCACCGCTGTATCGAGCGTTCGACGCAGTGTGACTGCCCAATTTGCGGAGAATACATGTTCACGTCACCTGATACCGTGGTATTTATGAGGTGCGGGCACAGCATTCACCAAAAGTGTTACGACGAGTACTCCAAGAACTCGTACAAATGCCCGATTTGCAGTAAGAGTATTATGAACATGGAAGCACGTTTTAGGAACCTGGATCGCACCATTGAGAGCCAGCCAATGCCCGATGAATTCGAAGATACCCGCGCCTGGGTCTATTGTAATGATTGCGGTGCAAAGTCGGATGTACCTTACCATTGGCTTGGCCTGAAGTGCGATTTGTAAGTTCTAACCCGGCGTTAGCTATGGGTGATTATACTGATTAGCGTCTAGATGTGAATCATACAACACAGCACAGCTTCGTCTTCTGAGCGGTGCTGACCAGATGAACGAGTCCGACTTGATATCAACATCCCGCATTGCCCCAATCTCTATTCCTGACCATTCTTATGAATCTTTATCAGCCACTAGTCTGGCGAATGAGTCCTTCACGGAGGCAGAGTCACGCTGGCGGCCTTCCACTGCCACTTCAGCAGATGGACGCCCCGTTGCATCTCGACAACGTGCAGTGTCGCCCACTGTCGGTAACTATTTCGAATTGTCTAGAGACACCACCTGGGCCGCGTCTATCTTCTCTAGACGTCGAAGCGAGGGTGGAAACCAGGACGAAGACGAGGAGCCTGGGTTCTGGGCTACGTCGCCTCTACGGAAATACGCATTTTTCAGCAACCACGATGAATCAGGTGGTGACGAAAGCGATGGCGGTAGTGCTACTACGGACGATCTAGAAGAAGACGACGAGGAGGAGCTTGGTTTGGAAGATGATGACGAAGATGAGATAGATCCTATTGAGATATTCGGCCATCGCTGAGATTCAATCCACACTATACCTATAGACATTATCCTGCCGAGCAGCATTTACTATTATATTACTTGGAGGTGTCAACGTAGCTAGCCTACTTCGGTATAATATACGACTGTTCGATTCTAACTGCCAGAATTATACATGTATATCGCGAGTCATAGTACATTCCAAGGTTCACGTCTTTCTGGTTTGACTCGCGAGGCATAGTATTCACATTATATACATCGCAAATAGGATGAGATACGAGTTCTCCTGAACTGTATGCTTACCGCCTGTACTGATATGGATGTATGGCGAGGTACTGAGCCGCGGAACGCCTCGCAAAGAACAAACCCGCGAACTGCCATGAGATAAAAAAAAAGATTTACAAGGAGGAATTGAACGATACATCTCCAAGTTATTTGAAATACAGTCTAAGACTATCACACCGGTGATGACAATAACTTAGCCAATATCGACATATACCCCCTCCTCCCCTTTAGATCCCCCCCTCTGAGGCCCCAGCCTTACTTTTCACAGCCTTGCGAACTGCCTCGTGACGATTGTCCGAACTGACAAGTTTCTCGTTTTTGGGCACTGCAAAGGATCTGGATAAGCAAGCCAGTAACAACTCCATCGTCTTCCTTATTAGGGCAGCCCGTAAACCCTTGGCTACAATAAATCATATAAGTATATACCTAGGTACTTGGTATGTAGGTTCCTAGTAGTCCAAGACAAGTCACGTTAATGAAATCTGTTCTGTCTAAGTATATTCGATTCTAAGCTATTCTCGACTCTTAAGATTTGACTGTTCATACGTAAACTGGATCTGGATACATGCGATGCCGTGGATATCATTATTGACAATGAGAAAGAACAATGCATCCTAACAAGAAAACAAACAATAAACCAAAGAACTAGGAAAGTGTAAGACTGAGACCAGCCTTTAGAAGGACAAAAAAAAAGAAAAAAAAGGAAAAATAGAATAGCATAAAAAAGGGGTAAAACTATAAACCCAACGCCAACGCTCACTTAATTTGCACAATGCCATACAATTTATACACTCTAAGAGGCAGGAACTAAAGACCCATCGCGTCGTCTTTGACTGTCTCGTTTCATTGAGAGTTCATTCTTAGCACGACGGAGGCTTTCTCCAAGTTTCCGGGCTTTGCTCCATTCTTGACTCATGCGTTGCATCCGAACGGTTGCTATCACTGCAAGGCCAGCTGTGCGGATCTTGCGGCGTGCGTCGTGGACTCGCTTGGGCTCAGGGGCGTGAATGCCCATTTGAGCAATCATGCGAAGATCGGCCTCATTGCTAGTAAAATCGTATCAGTATTTATGGGCTTGTGAAGATGACATTGAAGAAAGAAAAGGGAGGATCGTACCAAGCTGCTCGAACTCTTTCGCCAAGTTCCATGAGCCCTTTGCTCCACGCCAAGTCGTGCCGGAACTTTTCTTCCCTCTTTAGTCTCGTCCTGAGCCATACGATCTCCTTGCCAAGTCCGCGGATTTCCTTGTCGTGGCGAGCTTTACGGCTTGATTTCGCATTTACATTATCCATAAGTATATTATATTGCTCTTGAAGTGCTTCGCATTCGCGATTGGCTTTGTCTGACTTTTTCAGCGCGATAGAGCGTTCCTCACGAATTCGTCGGAGTGATGCTTTAAGTTCGTTCACTTGAGCTTCTCTCTCTGAAAGTTTCAGTTCAAGCGATTCGGCGTGAAGTGTAGATGTCTTCAGCAGCTCATGAAGGTCCTTTCGGTCCTCTGCTCGAATTGACCCTCTTTCTAACTCTCGGTTTTTCGTCTTGAGTTCAATGACAATCTTATGTGCCTCTTTTAGCCTCGTCCGCATCGTCCGCAATTCTTCCTGTAAACCGTCCGATGATGACCTTTCGGGAGAAGGTATATTCAACTTTTGCATCTGAGCTTCATGAAGCGCTCCCTCCAGTTCTGAAATTCGATTCCTCAATTCGCGTATAGATTTCTTGTGTTCAGCTTCGCGTTCGAGTAATGTCTTCTCTCGCTTTCTAGTCTCGTCAAGACTCTGGCGAAGCCATTGAACATCCGCAGCAACAGTTGAACCATCCCCATTGGCTGCTGGTTGTTGTTGGTCAAGCATGCTTTCGAGTTCCGATATTCTCCTTTCTAATTGTTGGAGCTTGCTCTTCGCTGCGGTCAATTCACGGTCCCGAACTCCGGAGCGTGCGTGTACTTTATCTTGTAATTGAGCTATTTCGCTTGACAGTCGGTTTTCCTCTGCTGTAGAACGTTCGATCTCTGCGTTTAATTCTTCCTCGAGGGATTTCCGCGCTTCTACCAAAGCTATCTTCTCGTCTTTCATCCGCTGAAGTTCATTGTCGAGTCGAAGTTTAGCCTTCCGGAGCTCAACTTTCTCGTGATCGAAAAGATTGCTACTTCCGTGCGTTTTGCTCTGGATTTGGTTGAGCTCGTTTTGAAGCAGATCGCGTTCAGCTCCAGATTCCGCAGCGGAGGAGCGTAAGTTGTGTAGTTCAAGATTGGCGCTGGCAAGTTGATCTCGAAGAGTTTGACGCTCGGCTAGAGCCTTTTGCAATTGCTTGTCTTGATCAGATACCCTGTTAAGAGTTTTATCCTTTGAGTACTCCTTCTCCTCTTGCAGGCTGGCACGTAAGATTGAGATTTCGTCTTCCATTGATTGAACTTTCTCTTTGAGAAGTCCCTCTTCACGGCGAGCCACTCGAAGCTCCTCCTTGATCGCAAGTATTTCGGTCCGCTGTTCGCTGACGACTTGTCTCTTAGACGCTATATCTTCACTTAGCTCCTTGATCTGACGATTCAAAACAGCCTCTTCCTGCAGATGGCGTTCCTTTTCACTATCAATCACGTCCTGAAGTTTGGCTGCACGTCCAGAAACGGTCAACTCTACATCTTGAAGCTTCTCAATAGTACGTCTGAACCCCGCGGCTTGTTCCTCCGCTCGTTCCTTTTGCGATTGCAAAGTGCGTTTTGCGCTCTCCCATCGGTCTTGGTCAAGTGCAAATTGGCCTTCTTTGTCTTCGATCTCCTGATGTAAGGACACAATTTCTTCACTTAATCGCTCTAATTCCTCCTTATGTTGCATTCGAAGACTATGGTTGCTGTCTAGGCCGCGTTGCTTTTCGTCTTCTATCTCTTGCTCAAGGCGCCGAATCGTAGATTGAGCATTTGCCAACTCTCTCTGTAAGCCAGCTGATTCATCCGTTAGAGCGTGATGGCGCGTCTGGAGGAGCTCTTTCTCATCGGTCTTGCGATCCAGGTCGTCAAGCACTTGTCTTAATCGGCCCAGAGCCTCATCCCGTTGTGAGAGATATTGTTCGCTTTGTCGTTGGGCAATGTCGGCTTCACTGCAAAGTTTGTCCAATTCCGATTTATGTTCTTCTTGAAGTTCTTCTAGTTGGCCTTCGAGTACTTCTTCTCGACGCTCCTTGGCCGCATAGTCTTCCTTCAGATCAGCATGCTCCTGGCGTAATTGGTCAAGCTCCTTTTCAAGATCTTCGGTCTTCTCTTCGAGTTGGCGACTGAGGCCCTTTGTATAGAACGACTTGTTTGCCATTTCATCCTGAAGTTCTTTAAGATTTTCTTCCGCCTTCTCCTTTTCCTCAATAGCTTGTTCTCGAATGCGGTTGGCCTCGTGTGCATCTTTCCTCGCCTTTTCTAGATCGCTCTGGAACTCTTCCAATTGTTGTTTTGCCCGGTCCAACTCAGCTTCCAGCTCAGTAACAGCGTTGCCATCTTTACCCTCATCTTCTTTCAGGCTTTCTATCACTTTGTCCTTTTCATCAATAATACGTTCTTTTTCACGAAGTGTTGCTTCCAAATCTTCAACCTCATCACGCAGCCGCTCCACCTCCTCAGAGTCGTTTTCTTTGGCATTCCGTAATTCTTCCTGGAGGCTCTTGACTTGGGTCTCTCGAGTTGCGATTTCTTCGCGCATATATTCCATCTCACGATGCATAATCTCGTCTGCATGTCTTCGTTTTGCCTTTTCCCGCAGTTCTTGTAGTTGCAGACGATATGCTTCTAGGTCACGCTCAGCGTGAAGGAGATTCTTCTTATAGCGAGAAATTTCGTGCTGCATTGTAACTCTGGCCACCTTAAGCTCGGTATTTTCTTTTAATGCCGCTTGGTTGTAGGCTGGACCGGCTTTTTCGAGTTGCTCTTGCAAATAGTGAATCTTTATCTTTAGTCCAAAATTCTCCTTATCTAGTTTGTCGATAGCCTGTTTATTGAATCAGTCAGTTACTAGCGTTGGTTTCCCGCGGGCCTCTCTTACATTTTCTTGCTCTTTCAAAGACAACATATTCTGATCAGAATCCAACAGTCCGAGGCCTCCCTTACGCGACAAAGATGGCAACGGTGTGCTTCTCGCACTACTGCTTGCAACTTGAGGCAAGGGCGTAACATCATCCATGGCCATTGAAGAATTCACACCATCCTCATAAATATTGGTTGCATCAATCGGGGGGAGCCCGGGCGTGTTTCCATTACTTCGATAGCCGTCCTTCAGATAGGCAGGCGTTTTGGGACCGGTACCAGCTCTTACGGCCGACATATTTCGAAGGTAGTTATTCCGCGTCACGCTTCGCATCATGGGGGTAAATTCGCCCTTTGGCGGTGCATTTGTTGGCAATGTCCGTCGCTCATTGAGGGAGGTCCGTGAATTTCTGGCCCCGGTACCAGATGCGCGCGGCGTTTGATTTGCTCCATTCGAAGCGCGTCTCCGAGCCTCCAGAGTCTTTACGACGTCTTCATCTTTCGAGGGTGTCTGGAAAGAGTTCTCAACCGAGTCCAATGCAGATAAATTGCCCCGGTAGGCGCTTCGCAGGCCGTTCGTCAAATAGGTCGCGTTCCCGTCAATCTCAGTCCGCGGCGTGTCAATGTATGGTAGCGGCATGGTGAAGATAAGAGTGCTTCTACATATATAGCTTTTTTATGTACGGACGATCACGACGAATAAATAGTGGTATCTTTGATGTGCATGTGCATGTCCATGGCCATGAAATGGACGACGGGTGCGACTGATGGCACGTTGTTGTAGCAAAGCAAGCAAATCAAGCAAATTAAAGCAAATCCGTCGTTGATGCGCGTGTTTCCGCCCGCCATGTTGATGTTTAGCCGAATGCGGTTTAGCGTCTGGGTATGTACTTCGGAGCGGCGTTACCTATTTTTCCGGCCAGCTTTTCAGACGTCGACAAAACCAGTGGCGATAGTAGATACTAACTACTTTGTATAAAATTATAATTATAATACTACCAAGAGCAAATGGCAGAATGCCGCCCATGTCAGAGGAAGACCTGGAATGGTTCAAGTCGACCTTTCGTCCTATTCCACGTCCTCAACTCCCCGATGACGCTATAGAGTACTCGCTGTATCTGCTCTCCTCAGACCCCGCCCCCGCGACAACAGACGCAGTTGTCCAAGCACGCTCGCGTCTTCAGGAAGTCCAAAAGAGTGCATCCGAGCTTATAAAAGATCTCCTCAAGGATTACATCTGGCAGCGAGATGCCTTCACTCTCGAGATTGCAAAAGATAATGGTAGGTCGGCATTTCATAATCGGTTTTCCCTCGCAAGGCGCTGACACCGCGTTGCCGCATCAGAGATAACATACCTTCGGGGGCGAACCAATTTTGGCGATTCAATCGAAGACGAATGGGTCATTGTATTTCTCCTCCGCGAGTTGACGAGGAAACATACCGATTTGTGGGTTCGAGTTGTTGACAGTGATGGCGAATTCCTGCTCATTGAGGCAGCTGGAAGTCTGCCGGCGTGGCTGGAGCCCGAAGTGGCCGATTACAGGGTATCTCATGATTTTATAACCATATGTATGTCACAAATACTAATATATGTTTACAGGTTTGGATAAACAATGGCCATTTGGTTATCGTAGAGCCAAAACAAGACCGAAAAAGAGTCACAGAGAAGATATCGCTCGGGGAGTCCTTGAGAATTGCCGCGCACGAACCCGGGCGCTTATTACGCTCCCAATCTATCGAAGAAGAGGCCTTCTATCGCCTGCGAAAGTATCCCGAGCAGATCAAAGAAAATCTTCACAACGCCCTGATAACCATCCCTCGCAAGGTTGCATATTTACTCCACAAAAAGCCTTCCTATATTTCACCAGCCGTAGAGGCCTTCTATACTCGCGATCCGATTTCATTGCGGACTTTGAGAGCAAGTGGCAAACAAGATCTGCTCTTTTCTCCTGACGATCTCGTTACGGTCAGTGTTCGCTTCACTAGAGTCGGATACGCTCAACTCAAAAGCCAAGACTTCCCGATTCCCGCATCATGGGCTCAGAGTCTACCGCCACAAAAGGATGGTGAGGCTTATTCTAGGGCAGAATCAGGAATGGAGGTCTCCTGTGGGTTCGAGATGTTGCTTAATGACCCACAAAACCAAGACAAACCCATTGTGCGGGAGATGAAATTCCTGCTCGAGGATCTTGATACCGGTGACGAAAGATTGCCAACTAACGAAGAAATCAAAAACACTTGGAGTTTTCAGCAAGATGATGAGGGCTGGTTGGATATTAATTTTGAAGATCTCGACAGGGAACTAAAAGGAAAGGCTAGCGAGGCTCAACGCGCCGGGGCCTTTGGAGATTTGAGTGCACAGGAAAACCTCCAGCGGATTGTTGCTCGATTCGAAGAATTTCTGAAAGACGATTCTGCAAACTTCGACGGAGTTAATCTATTCGATTCCGACACAGAAGATGAAGCCGACGAGAGCAGCGAAGACGAAGAGGATGAAAACCTGAAGTTCGATAAAGAGGAATACGAGAAACTAATGAAAGAAATGACGGGCGGAAGTTCAGGTATTGACTTAAGATCGCAACTCGAGTCAGCACGTGCGAAAGGAAGAATAGAGGAGATTGACTCTTCGGACGACGACAGCCACGAGATCGAAGAACTCACACGGCAGATGGAAGCAGAGCTTAGACCCACTGGTGTTTTGAACCTCAACAGACGAGAGGCTTCTCGAAATCCAACTGGTACACGCGATAAAGGCAAGCGAAGGGGCGAGGCCGAAGAATCCGATGATGAAAACGCTATGAATATCAATCTTGCCAAAAATCTTCTTGAAAGTTTCCAGAGCCAGGCCGGTATGCCCGGTCCAGCCAGCAATATCCTTGGAATGATGGGCATGAGAATGCCTCCGGACGATCGCAAGTGATGCAACCGCTCACACTAACTTGATTGTATAAAACGAATCCCAAGCCCAATCCTTCTTCATTTGAATGCTACTTTGGCTCAATATCTGCGTCTTGATAGCGTGCACCTCATAAACAGGGTCTAGAGACAGAAAGAGGGGTTTGAACTGCCAGACAAACTACTAAATGTGCAGAGCCGCGCCACCTTATCGAGTCGTGGTTATACTGTCTAATCATGGCAAATATCTATGGCGATGCAGTGCTGCGTGTACAATTGTCAATGAGCGTACAATTACTATATAGAAAGCGCTGTTGGTTGGACGATCACTTTAGTATGTGTCGGACATGGCAACTATCCTCCGAGGCCGCCAATCCTATGAGCTACTGGTGGTAGATCCACTGTCCACCCAATCTTTAAGAAAGCACATTGATGAGGAAATCAGAGTCAACGCACTAGAGCTAGAGGGTGAAAAACAGAGAAGCTTCTTAGAAAGAACTGAAAAGGAAATACGACAATGGGAGAGAAAAATTTCTGAAAGCATAATGATACCAAATCTTGATCTGCTCCTCTCCTCTTAACGCGCATGGCTGACTGGCTCAACTACCGTCAGTCGACTGTGCCAGGGACTCGTAATAAAGATCAATCGTCGTCTTGGGCACATTCTTGGACTGATTCTCAAAAATGGTACCCATAGCCTTGACCAACGTATCCTCCAACGAGGTAAATCCCTCCTTTTTACCCATCATCTTTAATACCTCAATGCTTCTCTGATTATCTACTTGACCCGCATCCGTCACCTCAGGCCCATCGCCTCCGCCCGAAGATTTCAACGAAACCCGGCCTGGAAACCGTCTATGCAAAATCTCCAAAATCTGCGTCCAGCTATACTGGCCCGCAAACGCAAACAGTCGTTCGTCATGCACGTCATCTCCTCGCGTTAAGGCAGCCAAATGTAGGAGCGCCGTATCCTCAACATCGACGTACCATTGTGGCGGTAGGATTGAGGGTGCAGCGGCGTAACCCTTTACGACGGCGTCGAGGACAGCTGCGGTGCTGCGATAGCTCATGTTTTCGGGCGATATGGCCACGCCGAAATTGACGTTTGGCACGACTGTGTTGAAGCTGAAGGATGGCTTGTGTTTGCGGATCCATGCGAAAGCTTCTTGTTCGCCACGCGCTTTGGATGCTGCATATAGCTTGATTCCGTGCCAGCGGGCTTGACTGGGATCATTCTCGACGGTGGTGGCTTGCTGCTGCTGCCACGGCTTCGATGTTTGCTCAATAGCGTCGTTGTTCCAGGTCGTCGAATCAATTCTATACGGCACACCAGTCGTCGGAACTACGCATGCAGCGAGTGACGATGTAATAACCACGCTTCTGACGCTAGGCATCTTTGCGGCAGCCTCTAGCAGCGCCAAATTTGAACGTATAGTCTTCTCAATGATCGCATGATTGTGCGGGTTCATATCCATATCCATAGCCATGTGAGCAATGCCATGGACACCCTTGAGAAGACCGTCAAACGCCCCCGGAGAATGGATGTCGGGTAACTCGACGAGCTCGAAGCGAGGACCAAAGTATGTCTTCATCCAGGCATGGGGCGCGAGAGACCGTACTGTGCCGCGGACGGAGTAGCCGTATTGAAGGAAAAGTTGAATTGCGACGCTGGCTATGTAGCCGTTTGCGCCGGTTACGAGGATTAGACCTCCGGGGGGCACTGAGGGCATTTTTGATATACAAGTTTGACACTGCTGATTGGCTATGTAAGTTTACATACAGTACATCTAGAGCTTGAGATGGGAAGATAGGTGGTTTATATAGCCATCTTGATGGCATTGCCCTCAACAACTGACTTAATTGAGCGCCAGAATATCACTGACATTCGTTCAGCTGTACGCCCACTAGGATAGGTATTAACCCTCATTCTTGATTACTCAACATATTTCTATTGGATCGCTCGTATAGGTATTAGAATAGACTTACACTATAAGCATAAATATACTTTTCTAATATATGAACTTAGTGCCTAGGTATATTCCAGGGCTCGTTTAGAGTTCTACCCAGGTAATGCACCAGGGATGAGTAAGTATGAATATAGAAAATAAGATATATCATACTTCTTTTATACACATTATAAGTACACATTATAATACACATTATAAGGATTCGCTCACTTAGGTAGGTAGTAGCCTGGTACCTATTCACTTCAGCACAATGCCTGGAAGTATACTGAGACATACTGTACTACAAGGTTCTTTTCGTTTTACTCGTTTGCCCTTATATTACCCTTTTTGGTAATTCCCTGATTAACCCTGATACTAACCTAAATCGGCATGCGTATGCCCTTTTGGGAATGCGAGGGCGCAGCGTCTCCACTTTCGTATATGGCTGCGGTCTTGTATATACTTGTCATATCGTCTTAAACATCGCAAACCTCGTTTTTCATTCATGTCCAGTCATCTAATAAAATGTCCACTCCCTTCGCCAACACAATCCTGGTACCATCTGAGACCGGCCAAGGCCCCACCCTCCAGACCATCGGAGTCATTGATACTCCACGGAAGAAACGCCCTCATTCCAAGAGTCGGCATGGGTGCATTGCATGTAAGCGTCGGAGGATCAAGGTACGTAGTCATTCCCTCCTGCTCCGTCAGGTATACTGTAGATCTATGTAGTCTAATCCCTTGATTGTAAGTGCGACGAGCGTCTCCCATGCTCCAGCTGCATTAAGCGCAACATCCAATGCCTCCAACCACCTCATCAACATGTCATTGGCAAATGTCCCTCCACGACCAGCGCCCATTTCAAGATGGACATGAATCCTTCTATTAGTCTATTGCATCTCGAGTTGTTTCACCATTGGGATAAGGAGACTCGATCAACGCTCACGTTCCCTCAAATCTGGCCCATTGTTATACAGCAGGCTTTTCATGTATGACTTTATGTATAGATTGGTTTGCCAATGTCCTGATTTGTTTTTCAAGGAGGACTTTATCATGTCCGCCATATTATGCGTTGCAGCCATGCATCTCGCATTCCTCCGTCCGCAAACCACCAAATATACACACGCTTCAATGCAGCTAATCGTCAAAACGGTGCAACTCTTTCGCAGGAATTTATCCCGTCCCTTCACAAGGGATAACTGCGAATGTCTGATGGGAGCCGCCCTTCTTATTAATTATATATCATGGCCCGATCTTGGGTTCTTGTATGACAATAATAATAATGCTGTGGAAGGACTGAATCTCGAGCAAGACCAGCTATTTCTTATGAGCCCGGGGATTGTACGGGTGTGGTTTGCAGCCATGCCGATCTTTATCAATGAAGGAAGCGTCTTTACGCAGCTTATGCGACAGGACCCGAGGGTCAATATTGAAAGAGTTCTAGTCGAAAGGGGGAAAGATCCGACGCGTTTCGTAGAGCCGTTTATGAGGATGTGGGATGATCATCGGCCTCAGACACAGGCTGATGTAGGTCGTAACCCGGCCACCGGAATGGGTGTTTATGGATCGACGTCTTACGCGTGGCGTCTACTGCTTGGGTTGGAGACGGATTTGCTGTCTTGTCATCGCAATACCTCAGGATGGAATGAAGGACATGACGAAGGAGAGAAACTGACACATTTAAGAGATACGGTCACGAAATTAACTACCCAGTCCACCACTCTCGACCGCCAGCAGGACGAAATCGTCACAACAGTCAGCTCGCTCATCATTCAGATACATCATCCGCCGCATGTCCCCTCTTCTGTGCTGCGCAGAATTGCTCGAATCTACTAAATCGACTACAGGAAACGATGACCCGGCTATCAAATCGCTTGCAGGGGATATCGAACAACTATTCTATGGATTCAGCCATCCTTTGCTGTGGCCCTTTTGCGGAGTTGATGATACAAAAGGATTCGCGGACTCTGAGTTTTCTTCTCCATTTTTATCGGGCTGCGCGTATGCTAATAGGGGAGAGGTGTTGGTGGGCATCTGTGAGGAGTGGTGTTTGGAGAAAGTCATATTGAAGGAGTTGATTGATTGATTGATTGATTGATTAATTCATCTAGCCGTCCCAGCCGCCCCACAGGCAGCTATGCGGCATGTAACCTAATCCTGACCGCCAGCTCCGGTCTTATGTACATGAAATAACTATATATCTAAATAATGTGAAATGAGACTAAAAGCTGGTGTATGCTTGCTAGAGCGCATTGCTGCTGCTCCGGCTGGTGTAGTGGCTGTTATACCCTTGATATTGAAGGAGTTGGAGACTAAGCACGATAAGATAAGATAGCCAACTAACCACAACCGGTTAATCGCGCTCCACAGTCACGTGTACTTGAAAATTTAACCAATCAGATCTGAAACACCGAAACTTGGGAATGCACGCTTTACTATTTGCGGACTAGTGCCCTCTCCCCGCTCCGTCTCTTCGGAGGTTGACTTGACTACACCTCACTCACTCATGCACTCATTCACTCACTCGCTCACTCTCAACAGTCAGTTGAAGCTTTAGGGAAGCCAGGAATTACTTCTCTGTATTTGCACCTTCTTGCCTGAGAAAGTCTACGTAAAGTATAGACGCAATAAACTTTAAATCTCCAGTTTTGTCCAATATGGCTTCGTCGGCACAGTGCTTCTACTGCTTTGAAACTTTGGCTGCCTCGTTCAAGAACGAGGAGCCCCCTAGCCTTGCTGCCATAGAGAGCTCTTATTTCCAATTCTGCCAATCCAAACAACTGGCAGCTATGGAGGGCGGGGCGTGGGTTTCCCTATATCTCTGTTCTTGCATTTGCTGGTTTCTATAGCGAGATGAGCTGACGCTGAAGTTTCCTTCCCAGAACCGCTGAAGATGAGCAAGACGAGGATGAAATTGAACATGACAGCGTCGCGACTCGTCCTCGGAATATCAAGCTGCCCTCTGTGTCTCGCCTTCAACAAGATATGCCTTCTGATTCGTCGTCAAGTATGACGACGTTATCAGCTAATTCATCTCGCTCCGCATTGTCGAATTCAACAAATTTGACTACCCCAGATGAATCTTTAAGCGCTGAGAGGAGCAATATATCCGAAGAATCTTATCCATTATTTGTCACATGGAATTTGATTTCGAAACACGGCCATAAGTCTCTCCGTGGTTGTATTGGCACATTTGAAGCCCACAAGCTCTCTTACAACCTCAGAAAATACGCACTTATATCGTAGGTGTCGCCTAGATCCAGTCTACTCCTTATATCCTACCATTTCTCAATGTCCACTGTTGTACAAAGATATATCGGAACAGGGCTAACGGAAGTATGATAGTGCCTTTGAAGATGCACGATTCTCTCCAATACCCTTTTCCCAACTGCCCCATCTCTCATGCGCCTTGACTCTACTTGGAAATTTTGAACCTTGTGCAGATGCCATGGACTGGGAGTTAGGCACACACGGGCTACGGATTTCTTTCATCCATCGAAATCGGCGATATGGCTCTACATACCTTCCAGACGTCGCCGTCGAACAAGGGTGGACAAAGGAGGAGACAGTAGAGTCTCTGATGCGTAAAGCAGGGTGGGATGGCCCTAGCAGTAGTGGCATTGGCATGACGAGAAGAATTCTCCGGGGAAACAGCGGGTCTAGTACTATCAATAACAACCATAATAATAATAACAATCGCAAGCCGTGGGATGATGTGTCCGATTTTAAGGCCACTCGTTACCAGGGCTTGAGAGCATCTGCTGACTACAGTGAGTGGCAGGAGTGGAGGAAATGGGTTGAAGCTGATAAGTCAAGGCATCTATAGACGAGCCTGTTTGTCGCATTTCTTTTACGCCCTGAGATGTTGGGATACTTTGCTTCGATCGCAGCATTAGCTTATACGAGTTCTCGGTGCATTTCAATAACAAATTACGAATTTATGAATATTATCAGTCACGTTTATTTTCGCGTAGCTAAGGATCCCCTTGTACCTAGATCTAGGTACCTGGCTAGGCACCTGGGTATTAGATTATGTGACTGGATGATGCATGTTTAGAAAGAAGAAAGTAGAAATATAGAAATCAAATCATTTCCGAAGAAGAGCTCAAGAACGTCCATTCATAAACAATGTCCATTTCCCCAAAAGATCAGTTATCAGAGAAGAAAAGATATATGTCCAATGCAACAGAATCATTTATTTTAGTGCCGATTTGCCGCCGACTTCCATAAACCGGTTACAACTTCCTTCACTTGGCGCTCTTGCTCGCGAATTTGCTCCTCTGTCTGGCCCCTGGCGTCGCTATGGCTATCGATCTTCATTTGGTCGTCGTCATGTCGTTGCTGGAAATGATGATGATCTTCCTCATGCACATCATTCCCATGCACGCGTTCAGGACGAGGCTCAATGCTGGCTGCACCATCCATCATCAGACCACCGCCTTCGCGAAGCTTGTTAATGGCGCGGACGGTGTCGATGGCTTTGTGCAACGTCCGTCGAGCATTGAAGTTCTTCTTAACTGTAGGCAAAAGATCTTCGCCGTGTCGCAAGGATAGGTCATTGGTGATCCAGGGGTGTTGGAGAGCTTCATGGGCAGTAATTCGTGCCTTAGGATCGATGGTTAAGCATCGGTTGATGAATTGGCGGGCATTTTGCGAAATGCCCCGCCAATGCTCAATAGGTACAAAGGCGTAGTCCGCGACGAGGATGGCCTGCATCTCCTCTAGATTGGAGTCTCGGTCAAAGGGGGTATAGCCGCAAAGTAAGAAATAAGTGATGACTCCAATGGCCCAAATGTCCCTAATTTCAGTGTTAGCTTTCTTCTTTCTTTCTTTCTTTCAAAGTTTATAAACACGACATGAAATCACCTACACAGGCTTCCCATGTCCAGTCTTCTTGAAAATCTCCGGCGCCATATATCCGGGTGTTCCGCACGTCGTCGTGAGAACGTGGAATTGCTCTTCATCCATAATCCTAGACAGGCCGAAATCCGCAATCAAAAGATCGGCATTATCTTCTGGGGTCCTGAATAGTAGATTCTCCGGTTTGAGATCTCGGTGGACAATGCCATGATCATGTAGGTATGCAACAGCTGATAATATAGCTCGGACGAGATCCGCCGCATCGGCTTCGAAGTAACTCCCTTTGCGACATATCCGATCAAATAATTCCCCTCCTAGGGCTAGTTCGACAACAAGATATACTGCAATTTAAAAGCAAGACACGGGGGACCACTTGTCAGTAAAATCAGATATGACGGTGATGATGTTGACCCCGCGGCGCCGGGCCAAAAACCAAAGAGTGTTTTCCTTTTTTTCAAAACGTACAATTGTTCATAGTCTCGAAATAATCGACGAGAGTTAAAATATTTTGATGACCCATCGAAACCCGCTTGAGCACGGCGATCTCGTTCCGGACCTATATGCATCGGAGAAGCGAAAGTTAGTACGTATACTACTCCATCTGTCCATCGACTACATAGACCACCTACCATATGCTCCCTACCAGCCATCAACCGCTTGTTGATGACTTTTGCGGCATAGTACCGCCCCGTATCGATGTGGACGCATTCTTTGACCACGGAGTAGGAGCCAGCTCCCAGAGTCTTCCCAGTCTTGTACCGACAAGGTTGTATTTGAGGCCGTTGGGGCTGTGTCTTTGGTTGTGTCGGCGTAGCCATTCCGACCAGCGAAACGAAAATAGCAATCCAGGACCGAATATGGGAAATTGAGGGGTTTGTTGGTTGATGCGAGCCGAGAATAATTCAGTGCAGATTAAGAGAGAGAGAGAGACCGAGAGAACTCCGTGATAGAAGAAGCGGAGGGGTCGTTCTTAAGTTAACTTCTTGTTGTGGGGTTTCATAGATATCAAATTAGCCTAGCACCAGCAAGAAATTTAACTTGGCACCAGCAACGTTTTTAATATGAACGACTTAAATCTCAAGGATGGGCTACGGCACATAGGAGACTATGAGTTGTTATGCACGCAGGCTCGCTGCGCACTACAAGCGTAACCACGCTATGAAAGATGTGTTAGCTACCTTATTATTGAGCAGCCGACTTAATACCACACGTATTTCACATAAATAAATGCTATATAGACAATAAGTACATTATTCGTTTCATGTCTCCAGGGCACCCCTATGCTGCAACCCGTAAACGCCTCAAAAAAGCAAGTCATCTCTATAGGCGAGCCTCTGTCCAGTCACAATGCAAAGAGAGGAACAAGTCCACATGGATAGCAAGCAGAAACGGATTGATTACATTTGCTGCAAAATGTCTTCAGTAACACCTTCAAGAAGCTTCAACTCATGATACTTGGCGACGCTAAGCATGACACGCAACTTTTTGAGAACTTCGTTCCTGTCGATTGTCGTAGTCCACTCGCCACTGCAAGAGCAGTGCTCCATGAACGCGCTGACCTTGAGAGTGTTGCATTTGATGCACTTCAGATCCTGTGCTTGCCACGAGACTACCATGCCATACACCTCCCCAACGAGTCGCTCTTCTTGCGCCAGGCGGTCGTATTCCGTTTGACAGAAGGGACAGCGCCACGCCTTGGGAGCTGTTTTATCAGTGTCCGGATCTGGAAGAACATCTTCGTCTCGACACAGATCCAAGTCGCGTATCAAGCAGCAGGCGCTGCATGTTAACTCCGGCAGCTTCAAGCTGGCACTGGGGTATTCGAATCGTCCCTCCTTGCTGAATTCACGGACCTCGAATAATGCTAGTAATTCGCGTCGCAGAATACGCGTCTCTAGCGTCGTGATTTTAGACAGACTGAGAACCTGCATGAGTGACTTCACAAGCTCTAGCACAGGGTTGCGGTTTTCCTTGTTTGGATCAACCAAAACTCCTGGTAATACAGGGAAAATATAGTCTGATGCAAGCTCGGGATGGAGAAGTTCATCCCGTTGTCGCCGGATTAAGCCCACAATCTGTTTCTTCAAAGGTTTGGAGAATTCTTCCGTGAGGATTGACGTTACTTCGTCGTCAGTCTCCGTCAAGGGTTTAGGTATCTGCGTAAGTCGTGGCGTAGAAGAATTATCCTCGTCTCCTCGTTTAAGCCCGTGCATTAAATCGATATACTCGATTACCCAATCATGGAAGACTTCCTGCATGGGTTTTGGCAAGAATCGACTCATCTGCCAATGCATAACGGTTTCTAGTTGTTGAGATTCAGCCTCAACCACCTCTTGACAGCCCTTGCCGCCATAATTGAACTCATCGTACCACACCAGAAAGTCCCAGTACTCCTTGAGCTCCAGGTCGATGAAATGGAAGACTGGGTTGGCTCTGATGGATTTCAAGACGTACTGGCTATAAGCATACGCGGTACCAACTTCTGTTTTAGTTGTTTGCAGCAGCAGTCGTGTTGGGCTGGCAAAGACAACGTTGGAACCGACGCGACGGAAATCACCCATCAATTGTTGGAATGACTTTCTAGACATCATTCGGACATAATAGTGCAATGACTGATCATAGAGACACGAACTGGGGCTTTCTACCCAGCGGACCAGATGTTGTACCATAACATCGGCCATTGTGTTGCCTGCACATGCCTCTGCCCACCACTGCTTGACCATCTCACGTAGGACAAAAACACCTGCAGACGCAAAGGCCTTCTCCGAGTAGAGCACTCCGCTACCATCACCTGTCTCGTTTCCGGAAGCGAGAAGAGCGTCACTGCCTTCCAACTCGTTGATAATGGACGATGTAAGAATGGTGTTTATCGCCAGGTTGCGTACTTCAAGTTCAATAGAGACTGTTGAATATGTGCCTGGTACATTGATAGAAGGCATCTCAACTGTATCAAGCGACCCTAGAATGTCATCCTTCTCAAAGCCGGCATGGTCTGGTCGCGGTCCTGCTGACCACCATAGCACCACATTGCTTTTTTCAAGCCGCCTTGCATACGAGACATCTATCAAGTATCGAGGATCATCACTCTCCAGGTTGCAAACAGGGACATCTCCGTAACGTGCAAGAAGCTTAAGATGCTGAATCCACGAAGCCAAATAGAGATAGTGGGTTACCAACCGCTTTGCAATAAAAGACTGCCACCCCAGCGGTGGCATATCCATATCTGAAAGTTCCGGCTTAACAGATAGGATGGGGTACTCCCTAAGAATTGGGATATCATGACTCAGCTTTCGTCGTTGCTGGGACTGAATTACACACACCACCGGTTGCGTCTCTTCGCTGCGCAACTTCTTTATGAGATCATGAATCTCTAGGAAAGCTTTGCGCTGAGTGGTCACTTGTGTGGTTTTGAAACGTATCTTTTCCTGGTACTCGAATGCGCCTGTGGAGGCTTCGGTATTTGCTGCAATTTTGCGGCCCAGGAGCTCCGCATAAATCTTGTCCACATTCGGCAAGCCTTGAGCATCACGGTTGCGATTCAAAATCACAATATTAGCCTCGCTTTTGGCGGTTGAGAAAAGGGCGAAGACTTGTCGATCACCAGAGGCTATGTGGTATAAGTAGTAGTATGTTAATGATGGACCATCCAAGTAAGGGGTTTCAGAAGAAGCGTGCAATAAGGATGACAATTCGAAGCCGCGATCTAAGCCGTCACCGAGTACGCCTCGTTGACTCTCATCAAACGTACAGGTACTGCCTAGCTTCATGACGGCGCGAACAGGGAGGGGAACATTACGTTCGTAGACACCCTCAACACTGTGGTGATTAAGCAAGGCGGCTATTTTTTCTGACTCTCTTAAATAGACATCTTCCGGCAGTGTCAATTTAAAGAGATGCACGGAAGGATGGCCATTTGGCAGCGTGTTATTGACCTTTTCGACCTCGCAGTTTGGAAGCTCAACTTCTGGTAGAGAATCATCCTTAAAGTTGATGAACAGTTGCCGGGGAACTCTGACCATTAGAGCGTGCACTTTGCGGTCAATAAGCACAAATGCTCGCACTTCTCCGGGTATCTCTGTTTCTCTAAGCTGCAAGACTGTCCATGTGCTGATGAACAATAACTCTGCTTGGTTGCGGAAAAAGTTACTTAGAGAGTCAGTTGCAAGCTTTGATTTCTCTCCAAAAAGCTGTCTTCTCCGAACTCGGGCTTGCTTCTGAATCTTCCACTTTTGTTTTTGATACTTGATGAACCCTTCATAATCCTCAGTCAAAGATGGCATAACAGCTGGTAAGCTGGCATAAGGATCAAGTGATGTTGTCGAAGGGCCTTCTGGCAACTTTCTCTTCTGCGCCATCTTGTTAGTAGGGGATGATCTTTTCTTGTCGACTCCCTGTGTTGCCAAATCTTCAATGTCGGCGGTGTGATGCACCCGATGATCCAGTATATTGGTAGACATCTCAGACAGGGGCGCCTTCTCGAACATGTCGGTCATCTTTTTCTGTTTGAACTTGTCATCTCTTGTGTTGATACGTCGTTGAAGCCAGTCGGGATGCTGGACCCTGGGAACAGGGTTACCCAATTTTTGAAGTGCAGCTGGAATAGTAATTAGCTTCTGGATAACCGAACCCAATCGTTCGAGATAGTAGTCCCAGTCGATCACAGAACGAGGATCCATGTCACCAGGGTCATCCTTGAGCCATTTGCGTAAGAAGAATCGCTTGACATTCTCCTCGGCAGAAAATATGGTAACAGGAATGGCTCGCTCCGTGACAGGCGCATTTCTTGGTCTCGATGAGATAATGTAACGACAATTAAGACCTCTGTCCTTGATCATTTGTTCTCCAAGGAATTCGGCCAATCGCTTGGCCGTTGTAATCGATGTTGACTTTTGCGAGCCATATTCTTCCACGGTCTTAGACATACTTCGATTCTCGCAAATCAAGTCAATGAGCTCTTCATCAGCCAGAGTTGACCCATGCTCATACAACACATCAAGCCACCTATTCGCGACGCGAGCAACTGATTGATAGGTTTCGGCTAGGTCTTTTCCGTCCAGGAAGAACTTGAAGATTTGCGTCTGGAAAATCTTGATGAGCTTGAGCTCACCTCGGCGCTTGACTTCGAATCCTTTGAGTTCTGCAAGTGTCCCATCGTCGTTGAAGACAGCATAACGTTTCTTCAAGTTCTTGTCCTCTTCCTTAGATGCGGGGAGAATCATAGCCTTATACGGTCCATCAACTTCGAAGAAGATTGAGTTGTCGCTCTTTGTTTCGTATTTGAAAGATTTCGGGTCGATAAGAGTCTGATATTGGTGATTCGTGAATCGCCCATGAACAAGATGGTTAAGCATCACACAGGGATACGACACCGTCAATTTCTTTCCATTTTTGAGGGTGAACGCGAAATTCTCGGGGAACGTAGCTGGAAGCATGCACCAAATACCGTCCGTGTCGAGTTCTAAAGGTCGGCCAATGCGTTCAACTAGCTCTCTGGCCATTTGAATAATTCGAGCGCCGGTTAGACAAGTGACTCCAGCCATCTCCATAGAGTACCACCGTGAACCTTTGCGCATGACATAGCCATAGAAACTGTTCAAGATGACTTTGTGTGCCAATTGAAGAGAATCAAAAAGAACAATCATCTTCTTGGCCTCTTCAACCTCAGCATTCGATGCACCCGCGGCTTTCAATGATTCTGTCTTCCCCTTCCACACTTTTTGCTTCCCTTTAAAATCATATCGTCTGTCACGAAAGTCACGAACAGTATCGACATAAAAGGGATTCTCCCGTTGGCATATAATAGCCTCTTTCTCTATCGTTTTACTGTCGTGAATTTTGTGGTAGATCTTTTTGCTGTATTCCTGAAGTCTTTTCTTGATAATGGCGGCTTGTTCTTCTGTCTGCAGGTCTGCAAAAGAACGCATGGGAGCATTCTTATGTTTTCCGGGGAATTTTTCGTTCTCAACAGCACGCCGGATCATGTTGTATTCATCTCGTTTGGCCGGCAGAAACTCGCCTCGCCACGACCATGGAAGCCGACGATCACAAGTCTTCCCTGGTCGGTTAAAGTCACATGCTGCACAGTCAGATTCTTGCTTCATAGAGTCAGGTTGCAAACGGTTTGTAGTCATGATGTTTGGATACATTGAAGCAACATCAAGATGGTAAATGAGTGGGCGTTCGGTGCGATTCGGCTTTTCTTTCAAACTTGTCAATCGTTCAACGATCTGGGCCTTCACTTGTTCATAATTAGTGACATCCTCCAATGACTTCTTCTCTTCCACCACGATGCTGAATTTCAATGCCGCATCCAGATCTCTAAGCAGTTCATCAATGGCCCCAGCGTCTACGGCGAAGTTGACAGGTATGTCGCTACGGAACACGCCGGCTTCAATACTTTCCACATGACCGCCAACATATGTTTCGGAATCAAGAAGATGGCCTTCGTAGAAAGATTCTGGTGGATCCTTGTGCTTGTTGGGAAGAATGATTTCGCCTTTGTATGCTTGTACCATCAAAAGCATCTCACACAGCGTTCCTGTGCCCTTCCGGAGGACATCATCCGGGTTTAGCGGAATGATGGTACAGAGCGAGAAGATGAAGGGATGGATGTACTTCATGTAAAGATAATATGTCGCAACGGCGTCGGATACCGAGTATTCGGCCAGCGTTTGGGGTCGTTCGCTAGCGTACCTTGTCATGAGCTCTGGATCTAGTTCGTCTGGATCATATCCTAGTTTGGCCACGGTGACAGCTTTCAGACCTCTGCTGCCCTGCGGGAGGTAACTGTCTCGATTAACCCAAGCAAAACAATCCATATGGGCACAATGGTCGCTTTGATAGATATCCTCGCTATTCTTCCTGAAGCCGATTTCAGCATACATGTCGATTCCTAGGACACTTGCACGCGCTTCGACGAAGGGCCAATCGAAGAAGTCACCGTTGTAAGTTGCAATGACTGTTGGCTTTGCCTCTTTGACATGACTGAAAAATCGTTCTAAGAGGTGGCGTTCATCTGGCTCATTGAAAATCACGAACGGGCCGCTATATTCTGGCTTAGGTGTATACTCGAAGTCATCGATATCCTCGGAGACGATCTCGCGATTGGTGATCAGGAACCCATTTCCATCAATCATATAAGAAACCATCATAATTTGGTCAATGACAGCATCTGGGAATTTCAAGGGAAGCTTCGTTGTTTCGATATCAAATGCGAGGACCACGGGATCGGCTCTTTGAAGCCGCTCTTCAATACATGTCAACTTTGTTACTCCATGTTTCGCTTCCACGTTGTACCATTTTCCAATTCGAATATCTAATCATCATTAGTTTTAAATCACCCAGGCACGAACGGATCGTGTACACACCTTTGTCGATAGCAACTCTGACATGGTAAGGCACGTCATATTCTCTAATATCAATGATAAAATCGCTTGCATTCAAGGTGGCATTAGGTCGTATATCGTCAAGTTCATCATCAAACAGATCAAAACCAGCAGAAGTTCTACCACAAATCAGTCAGCCCGCGGAAGAATCAGAAGGGGGAAGAGGGGAAGAAAAATATCCAACCTGGCCATCTCAGCATATGTATCCATAGCAGTCACATTCTTTTTATTCTTCTCGGCAATGGGCATAATCAATTTCCGGGCCTCTAGCAGATTACTGACGTTCGCAAAACTGAGTTTGAGAAATGTCCTCCGATTCCCCAGTAGATGATTAGGCATCTGCAGGTCTTCCCTCACCACTCTGCGAGCCCCCTTAAGCACACCATCCAGTATCCTTCGGCACCATTCCTCCACTTCCGCTTCTCGCCCTCCTTTGACAGCAATGAGGAAGTACGGATCGTATTCGACTGTGGCCTTGAAGCTGTTGCCATCATCTTCCAGGAAATAGAAATCCACCCCAGCTCGGCCGCCAGGAATATTGGGGTCCTGGACCGAGGTGCTGTGCATATTAATCAACCATCCTGCTCTTTTCTCTCCGGCTTCGTAGCGCGGAAAGCCCATGGACTCGTCGATGCCATTGGCCAGGCGGATTGCTTCGAATTTCTCATCTTGGGAAGTGGCTTCCGTGGCACGGAGAGAGTTGAATTCTATTGTTTTTGCCCGTTTCGGATTGAAGGAAGCCGCGCTCGATCGGAATTTATTTCCATATTTGCTGGGCTTGCGTGAAGGCATGGTGGTGGTGTTGTTGTTGTTGCTAGCATCTGGCGAAGGATATCCGATAGTACAGTATAGGTTGTCGGATCAGTGAACCAACTCAAGCCGATTGTTGAAGGTAAATAATGAGCATTTTCTTTTCCTTTCCCCCTTTCAATTGGAAGTACGTACTCCGTACTTGGAAAAGCACTGTTGGTTTGGGACGACCCTAGATAGTAGACACTGGACAGGAATTATTGATTTGATCCAAACGCGTCCGGCGTCCGCGTTCCTTCCTGATTCCACTATACGCGTCGATGACCAGACTAGCCTCTTTTGTACTAGTGCGCACTCCAACAGTCTAACTGCTTTCGGCCTGGAAGAACTACGGCCCGGTGGCCGAATTGGTTTAGTTTGGTTTAGTTTGATTGTAAGTTGTAACTTAAGTAGAAAGAAAGAGGAACATGCAATGATTGTGCTCGCGTGAGCTGGAAGCACGTCGCTTTATTTCGTTTGTTACATCTCCATACTCAGTCCTCGGGGAACAGTCTTTAGCAGAACATTGGCAGTTTGCCTGCCATGGCAGAAGACAAGCAGGGCGGGGAATCCGCATCGCAACCAAGCCCTACGAACAAGCCAAAACACGAATTTCCCAAATCGCAGGTTGGCAAGCTATGGGAGGCATTCGGAAATCCTGAAGATCCAATCAACGTCCATCCAGGAGCGACGTATAGCCCTACCCATGAAAAGCCCAAAGACGTGACGCTATCGGAATCGCTCAAGTCAATATCGCTGTCGGACTTCGGCACCTTCCACCAAAAGCCGTGCTCACGAGATTCCTTGTTGGTTGGACTGGGGGCCGGTTTTGGTATTGGGGGAGTGCGCGGGATTGTTGGAGGTGAGATTGGCTCTTGCTTCTCCGTTTATACATATATACATATTCTCTTTTCTCTTTTCTCTCCTGACGCTTCTTTTGTCTCCAGGTTTGTCCGCCATGTGGCCTGCCTGTAACTGGGCCGTCGGAGCGTTCGCAGTTGCCTCCATCGCTTCGTATGAATTTTGTCAAAGGCGACGAGTCAGCGAGATGAAGGGCATGCAAAAGGCGGTGGAGCTTATGGCCGAGCTCAAGGCAAAAAAACAGAAGGAAAAAGAACAGTTGAAAGCCGCTCAGGAGGCAGCCGAGGAGGAAATTCGCAAACGAAAAAGCTGGACCAATCTCTCGAACTATAAGTTTTGGTAAACAAGTGCATCCCCGGCATCGAGATGGAGTTTTGGGCGTTTGTGAACTGTGTATATATACATTTTCCCCCTTGTCATTTTATGTCCACATGTCATGATTAGACATCTTGTAAATTAGTCTGAAAGCACACATATGGTTCTATTATTGCATGAGCACTCGAACCCATGTATCAATAGACACGGAGAAGTAATCCATGCTCGTAGCAAGCGAGATTCTTGACGAAACCACGATCTTCATCCAAGGTTAAATTTCACCTTTTTGTGAGTTGTGCCACCGGCTTTATGGTCTGTGGTACTGGTATGTGAGGCGCCCTCTCGACGCTCTCTGCGTCTTTCTCGTGCTTCTCTAGCCTCTCGGATTTTCCACTCGGTCATTTGCTTCTGTCTCTTCTGTGACCGCGCCCACGCAATTGCAGCAGTCGGCTTGAATCCAATGCCATTGATCCCATAGCCATCGTCGCTAGGATCAGTTGGGTTGTGACCCGTTATTTCTGAATCACTCCATGTCAAGGAATTTGGAAACTCGTTCTCAGATGGTGGAGGCGAATTCTTCTTCCGTGATTTCGTTGGCAATTTATTGCGTGGGTTCTTGTTCTTGTTCTCGGATCTTTTTCTAGTTTTGGCTGGTTGATGTTGTGCAAGTTGAACAGCGTCACCGCTGTTCTGCTCAGCTGTTTGAACCGGACTTCTTCCGCTCGCTGATATTCGTGTATTTGACTGTCTAGCTTCTTCAGAGAGTCCCGCATGGTCTGCTGGAGGTTCCGAGGAGCTGCGCCACTGTACCATTTGGATAGACTGCGGTACATCTGCGGTGACGTTTGCCTCTTGGAGAGCGAGTTCCTTCAGTCGGCCTGCGACGACAGTTCGTGGGCTATACCGCCCAAGTTCCTCTTCCTCACGCAAGCGAGCCTCTGGGAGACTTGCAACGGAAAGAGTAGAAGTAGGCGAAGCTGGCGGGCTGAGCTCAAATTCAAGTGCGTCTCGTTTGCGCTTCGGCGAACGGTATGATGTTGCTTCAGTCCCCATATCGACCTTGGTAGTGCGGGGTTGGCACTATTCTGGGGCTCCGTCGAGTTTGGGTTGCAGGATAAGTCGGTGACTACTTTCGCTTAAGTGAATATAATGCCGTTAAATCTAGATGATTGCCTCAATCATTGCGTTTATTCTGCAGGTGTGCTGAAAGCGGTGGCAGTTGAGCGGATATAGGTTTTGTTGCGGAGAGTTGAATGGAGGCAAGAGGCAATAATCCGTCGATGGCGGCAGCATCGAACTCGAAGCTATTCCTGCTACAAATTACCTAGCACAATATTGAATACAGCAACCCTCAATAGTATTTTTACAGGAAAGACTAAGCTTCGAGAATGAAAGTCTCACGTAATTGACATGAATATCTGACCAAAAACAAAAAAGAAGCAAGGCAATGTGCGCCGAAGATCCAAACAACGCCAAAGAAATGACCACGCATAACCATATAGATTAGGCCTTAGACTTCTTCTTGGATATATCAACCTCGCTGTCACGCTTCCGCTTCTTCTTCTCCTTCTTGTCATCTGTGCTTTTTTCTTTCTTTTCTTTCTTTTCCTTTTTCTCTTTCTTCTCCTTCTTCTCCGCCTTGTCCTTGGGTTCCTTCTTCTGTTCTTTCTTGGCTTTCTTTGCTTTGTCTTCATCTTCCATTTCAACGTCGCTGTCTTCGGGCTCATCGACTTCCATGTCCGCTAAAATAGAGTCCATGGCAGATTTCTGTATTCCAGGTCAGTATGACACATCGTTATTGTGGAGAATATAAAAGGATTACATACCATAGCAACCTCATTCTTGGTAGGAGGGGCACCCGAGGCGTAGAACTCCAGACGTTCTTCAACCTGCTTCTTGAGAGCTTCTCCGAACTTTGTAGATGGAATTTCGGAGAAGTTATCGATTCTGGAGGCAATGGAGCACTTGTTTGCAAGGAAGCGGGAGATCCTGCCTTTGTTCTTGGGTCCTGCTCTGCCGATAAAGGACGAGTGGTACAACAGACCGTACTTAGGTGTGTTTCCTTTCGTCTTGAGGGCTCTGAATAACGCCTTTTCTGCTCCAAGAATCTGAACAGTAGAAGCAGGATACTTGGACAGGTTGGTCAAGCTGCCTGCGTGAGAAATGAGACGAGCTCCAACGATCTCTCCAATAAGGGCGGCCAAGTTGGGAGCCACGACGCTCATTTTCGAAACGAGATATGAGTGTAAAGATTTCCGGTAGTTAGACAAGCTCACAACGCGCTTTGCAAAGGCGATCACGTTCTCCATATCGTTCTCAGAGATATCTTGTCCCATACTGTGCTTTGCAGCCTCGATGATACTCCGGGCAACTCCTTCGTCATCCTCAACCAAGGCAGCGAGATCATGCAGGCGATCTTCAGTCAAGGACTTCTTGTCCTGAACAAAAAGTGCAACTTGGGCATAGCGATGGTTTTCCGAAACAATCTTGATCAGTTCAGGGAAGTGCCAGGAGTACCATTCTCGCACTCTCATTGAGAAGGTGTTGATAGCCTTGTCCAACTGGTCAAGAATGGCAATAGCCTGAATGATGTGGTTGTCGTCCCGCTGTACGGAAAACTTAACTTTAGAACGAGAGTATGCGTGGCCCAAACCCAACTGGGCAGTATCTAGATCACCCTCTCTCAGACCCTTCAGCAGCTTTGTTGAATGAAGTCTGATTCCTCGCAGCATATCTTGCACTACCTCGCTAGTGTCTCCGGTCTCGCACTCGAGAGATGGGAAAGCAGTCTTGATGCTTGTTGCCAGAACACGATCGTACACTCCCAAACTGACCTTCTTTTTCTTGCCGGCCTTGGGTAGGTTGAGTTCAAGGAAGGACACCAGAGTTTGGGAAGCGACACCTTCCGAAATGTCGTTGATCTCGCTGAGGGCTTGTTTGTTGTTCCTGTGGGGAATTGTCAGTGCTGAAATTTTTAACAGAAAGCCAGTGGAGTATATATTGCACGTACTCGAAGGGCAAGAAGCTGACAAGCTCGACCATTTTTCCAAACTTTGCAAGATCCAGCACGCCTTCCTGCACCTCCTTCAAACGGTTCCCAACGGTGTCGGCCTGGTGCACGACCTTGAAAAGCGAATACCCCATTGGGGCCTCGAAGAGGAGATAGTCTGCCATGACGAATTTTGATCGTGAGACGCTCCAAACAAATAAATAATGGAGTAATTAACTCGTCTCAGCAAGATTACCCGATGAGCGAACCCTCAATCGGCGCAATTGAGTGGACGTGGATTTGACGGCGCTGGCTTTTGAGCAGGAAGAAATTATTTGAGATCTTTTTTTTTCTTCGTCGGCGGCGCTAGTACGAATCGGTAGTGTGGGCGGAATTCGCGGCAGAATTATGCTCACCGCCTTTACTACCACCAAAGGCATCCATGATTCCATGGATGAGCACAAACACAGCATCACGGTTTGGAGTTAAACGAGAATATGAAATGCAACTTTATATTTTCACTCTTGGGAACAGAAGCCCACCTAGGTATATATCACGAAAATCTCAGAATCTACATACTAGCCACATATATAATGCTTGCTGCAGTTAGATGAATTCACGTGTTAGCTCAAAGGACAAAATGAATCAATCATTACTCGATTAACAGATTTAAATGAACAAAAATGGGTATCTAATATATTTTTCCATCCGTATGGTACCCTACCCTACCCAACGCCAATTGCAACCCTACCTACCAACCCAGCCGTGGCCAAATATTGCTGCCTACCTAGGTATCACCGAAGCGCCATGGAGAATGAATGCATCCCGCTAATCTTCGCTTTCCTGTCGAAGCTGGAGGTTCCCGGGAGCCCACTCGCCGATAAAGCCATCTTCCCTTACCGGGTCTTGGAGAGCGACGTTGTGGATCTTGGTCCATTCAAGTAGGTTCGCTTTGCGAATGACGACAGTTTCACTTTCGCTGGCATTCTCATGATCATTTGAAGTTGTATTATGCTCAGGCTCCACAACGCCCATGCTTTTCAATGCAGTGATCACATCTTCGGGTAACATGCCAGTGGCCAGGCCAATCTCTTGCACCGTCATGCGCTCCCGGGGAGGGGCTTTCCTTGCTGCTGTTTTCATGGCTGCCTGTTTTTGCTGGATAGCTTTGCCCGAACCTCTTCTAGGCGGGCCAAGCAGGAAGTGTCTTGCCAGTCGCTCCTCCCAAAAGCGGGTATAGCTTCGACGCCCCAGCTCACTGAGCGGCCTTTCCGGGCCTCCGATTAGTCCTGGTTCCCATTCCCACGCACTTAGTTTGTAGCTGACCCCCATCAGGAGTGTGCCTAGCCGCTTATGTTGATACGGCGGGAATATGAGGATGCAAGCAAGGTTGTTTGGGTCCCATGAGAGTTTTTCCTTGGAGAAATACCCGAGGACATGGTATCCGTCTGGTGCTTTCGGATCGGCGAACGTGAGGACATAGTATAAGAAGGACGAGACATCGAAGAATACAGACTTGTGGTCGAGGAAGAGTTTCGAGAACAAGGACAGGTTTTGTGCAAACAACTTGTCGTCTTCGCCGTCTATCTCCCAGACAGCATATCCGCCGTGTTCGTAGACTTTGATTCCGGGAGGAGCAGTTCGGCGGTCGCAGACTTTCACGTGGGTCGCGTAGGCTCCAGCGTCACACGTATAGCGGAAACACCAGCCGCAGACATATAACAGCTCGGAGTCTTTGCTGACGAGCTCCTCGGGGTACAATGAATGGTACCAGGTGTGGAACGACAGGTCACCCAGGACGACGCGTTTTACGCCACGGTCGACATGCTGCTTTGCTAGCGTTGAACTTGCGGGGTTGGAGGCCGTCATCGATGTCAAGGTGTGAGTCGTTTCTTGCGTAGGCGTGGACTGCTGCCGGATATTTCCAATTCTATGTACCTGGGTCGACTGGGTGTGTAGTGCAGCAAGTGTAGGTGTCACCCAGGTAGAGGTCTTTGTTTGATAAGATGACGGTGCTTTGTTCAATATCACGATAGACGCAGGATTCGAAAAGGAAAGGTGCGCGACAAAAAGAGAAGTCTACGTAAGTTTAACCACCCCGCCAAGCTGGCCCAAACTGGCGAGCTGGCCGTTTAGCGCCGGAGGACATTCCCTCACATCATCAGTCCCCTCGGTCATCGCTGCTTCCCTCCCCTCAACCACCAGCATCAACGAACTTGGTTGCCTGAAACAGAGCTCACCACGCTTTATTACTTCGTATGAGTATTTATCGCATCCTCCTGGCATCCGGCTGTAATGCCGCTACTGCACTCCGTGTTCCCGTCTCAGTGCCTCTGATTCGTGTAACTGATCGCCACTGCCGCTGCTCTTAGCTAGGCTGCCATCTTCCATCATTGACAGTCCTCAGCTTCGAAGGTTTCTTTCACACGCCTGTGTCTTCCATCTTGCAACATTTAACTTGCCGGGGCTGTCTGGGTTTCTTCGTGCAAGATGCTCAAGCCATTTCAGATCAGAAATCTGCATCTCTACCGTGCGGGAGAGAATCTATACGACTCTTCAACTGAAAGCGTCACTTCCAGCTCTCATGTCGATGAGACTCGGTGCAGACCGTCTGCCCTCATCCACTTGACGGGCCCGGAATACGATGGTATAATACGCGATCATCCAAATGCAAGACTGATGTATATGGATAATGATGATGATGATGATGATAATGGTGATATCATCACTGTGGGTGCTCATCTCCTTTTGTCTTGTCACTTTGATGCTAACAGACTTTCCAGGTTGGATCCTCTTTTGAGCTCGAACAACGCCTTGACGAACCAGCAGAAGCTACAGGGGCCGTAGGGCAAGCTTTGTCAGCACCGATACCTGCCACTCCTATCCACTTGTTTGACATCCGTCGCACGAGGTCTGTAATCGACCTTTGGAAAGATGTCGAGCAAAGATCGGCACGACAAATACGCGAGCTAGGAATCAACCAGTCTGTGGACCTGCATAAACAGTGGTTTGATGCCTGTAGACCGCCTCAGCTTTCACGAAAGGAGACTCGAAGTGCTGCTGTAAATCCTACTTCTCAAACAGCGGCATCGGAAAGGTCTTCTTCATCCACAATCATGTCCCTGTCTGCGATTACTCCCGAGGGAAGACGTCAGGTGAGCGATCAATGTCTCGAAATCAAACCCTAACAAACAAGCTAACTTCCCGCAGGCAGAAGAAGCAGGGAGTCGCTTTCATGTTTTCAAAACTACCCCTTCTGGCTCTAAAGCAGTGCCTAGTTTTATACTCAATCAACAAAACCCTTGGGCTTGTCCACCGGAGGCAGTGAAGGAAACCAAAGATAGCCATAATGTTTCTGAAGACTCCTCACATTCGCTCCAAAACCCGGGTTCCAATACTCAAGCCAAGACAGAACCAGAGCCACTTCCACTTCTATCGGCGTTCGAGGTTGAAATGGCTAAGATTTTAGAAGAGGATGCCAATAAACCGACCAATTCTACTACTCCTCCACAGTCTGGCACTCACCCTTCTGATTCCCCTGGGCAGACGTGGCCCGTCAATCTTATAACTGGCATTTTGCATACTGTCGCAGGCGGTATTGAGAATCTGGGATCGGAGCTTAAATCGAAGATTCCGGAAGTCGAACGTCACTTGGCGAATGCGCAGAGGACCATCCCAGAGGATGTTGGTGCTACGATGCATAATGCCTTGTCAGCCGTCGAGTCGCAAATTCAGAACCTTGCACGAGTCGTACAGAATGCATCCAATGCATCTGGTGAAGCTGCGGAAAGGGTACGCCAGGCCGAACTCAAGTCTACCGAACAGGTTATCAGCGGTCTTGGCGATATGGCTCACGAATTTGAACAGTTCGGGAAGACCTTGTTCGCCGCTTTCGAGGCTGAATTTGGTCAGCGGAACAAAAGTAATGAGACTATTGATCCTACTACTGTTCAGAGCCAGGATGCAAATCCCACACAGCCTCAGGCAGCACCTAATGAGGATTCAGCGTCATCCGTACCACTTGACCAGAATATGGAAAAGGAAACTGCTCTAAACACTGACATCTCCCGAGACTCCCGTGACAAGTCTGCTGAAGCAGCAGCAGTCATTTCTCCTATTGCTTCGTATCAACGCCCACCAGCACCTCACCCAACATCCTCCTTGCCCTCACAGACTTCAGGCAAGTCTACTTCAAATAACCAACCGCAGGCGAATGAGCCTGCGAAGCCCTTGTTTTCTAATTGGCCGAACCGTCCAGCCTTTGTGTCATCATCTATTCCCACAGTCATTCGACCTTCAGGATCTATGAATGCTGTCAATCAAAGGCAAGCCCAGCCATCTGAGCCGACTTCCATAGGTCGCCGGCCCGTTTCTTTCCCAGAAGGCGTTAACACGTTGCATCCAAGTGGTTCTACCACGTCTCTTTTCATGGGTAATGTTGGGTTCCAAGTGACTGGGCGAGTTGTTGAAGAAGTATTTGCCTCCAAAGGCTTCTCGGCTCAGGTCCATCTACCAATAGATTCGTCTACTGGGAAGCACGCTGGTTTTGGATATGCTCGTTTCCAGTCATCTTCTTCCGCAAAAGCTGCTCTCGATACACTTCAGGGTATCATTATTGATGGGCATGCTTTGAACTTGGAATACAGTGACAGTTCTCCAATTGATGGGCTGCAAACGCAAGCCCCTGCCAGTCAGACGGCAGGTATATCTTCAGAACCTTCGCTTAACCGAAGCCTTCACCACCGTCATTCGTGGCAGCCAGATACGCCACAAGTTCGAGAGCACAGGTCGTTGATGGCCCCCAGAAGTGACAATCTCCCCAATGTCTTTAGCAGCAGTGCTCGAAGCAACCTCTATCGTCCAACCAACACTTTTTCTAGTCACTCCTTAGTTGAAGGCGATATCTCTCAAACTCACCCAGAAGAAAGTCCCGAATTTGCTGCTCGCTATCCTTCTTTACTCCCGACCTACAGATCTCAGGAACGTCCTATAGCTGTGCCTGAGCGCTCCATGACGCTAAGTCCTAGTTCAGAGATAGCTCGCTTTCCTCCAGTCTCTCAACTAGATGCGCACCTATTGGCAAACCAGCATCGCTCGGGGAGCCGTACAGATAGTGCACAAGTTCTACCAAGCTCCAATGGGGCACGTCAACCGACAAGAATTTCTGCCGAGAGGGTTTCGGGACGTTCTAGTTCCTACCGACCACGCGAGCCGCGCCGCACATCTTCAACCATAAATCGAAGGTCTACTCGTGAGTTCGACAGAGACCGTAATAGCGCGCATGCTCTTAGACGTAGAGCCACGGAGGCCATATCTCTGCACCATCTTGCTCATGAGAATGCGTCTCGAGAAACACGCCCCTCAAGTCTCTACGAAGGACGAACCAGCACTCTCCCGGGTAGCTTTCCTGTGGACGACGCGCCGGTTCCTTCGACTAGCGACGACAATGGCTGCTCAGACCCCGATACGAGGACTGCAATTCGTCGCAGTATCATTGACAATTGCGTGGACACCTTGGTTAATTTTGGGTATGGCAGTCAGGTCGATGGCGGGCGACAGAGACTCAGTATCTACGCTGAGGCTGCTGATGGCAAGCTTTCTGAAGCCATCGACATGATTGAAGAAGAGAGAACAGCTTATGAGCGCTATAAGCCTAATGTTTGATCCGCTTTACCTTTGATGACGACTGGTTGTAACCTCGCTCTTTCGTGGAATGTTCCTTTGTTGTAGCTGTCGATTTCATTATGTCGTTAGTGGAATTAAATGAGTAAGGCAAATAAATTGGCTATGGAAAATCAACCTATAGAGAATATTATTTAAACATATTCAAACGTGCGTAAACGTATTACTTTTTAAGCAGCAGTTGCGGCGCCGGCGGAGACTTGCCGACGGCTCCACGTGAAATCAGTCTACCTCCGGTCTACAGCACCAAGTTCCAACACATTCCCACGACCAGATAGCTGTGTATATGCCAACTTTCTATTCGCAATGCGGACATGGCGACGGTCATTCTCCACGTCCATTCTACGATACAACCAACCGAGCTCTTTAGGTAGTCGCAGTAGTCGGCTGCGATGCGCAGAACTCTTAAATGCGTCAGAGAAAGACAAGGCGCGCCAATTCGAAAATGAGAACGTCACATTGAAAGGGTTTATACGCTCAGTGAGGAAACAGAAACGATACGCATTTGTTGAGATATCGGACGGCTCAACGGTGCAGTCGTTGCAGGCGATTCTGACACCGGATCAGGCAGTTGAGTGAGTATGTGCGATCGGAAGAATTCTAAGAGCAGCCATTTTTTTTCTGACTGGTTTGAATTCATTTGTAAATAGTTTGTCAACTGGCGCGGCAATTGAGATATCTGGTGTGTGGAAAGCTTGTCCTCCTGGAAAGGAGCAGACGCATGAGCTGCAGACTACAGCAATACGAGTCGTGGGAGATGCGGATCCAGAGGTTAGAAGAACACTCACTATCAACGAGTATAGATACAGCCCCATACTAACTAACTATCGTCACATTGTGCGCAGACTTATCCAATCCAGAAAAAATATCACTCTCCGGATTTCCTAAGACAGATTCCTCATTTGCGATTACGAACACCCTTCAACTCGTTACTCTCTCGATTTCGCTCGGAATGCATATACCAGCTGGGACAGGTGTTTAGATCATACCCACATGAAGGGTTTATACAAGTGCAGCCGCCGTTGATTACTTCGTCAGACTGTGAGGGTGCAGGAGAGACGTTCACTTTGTCTCCGGAATCTTCTGCATTGCCAGCACCCGGAGAGGAAGTCGAGCACTTCTTTCGCAGTCCCAAATACCTAACGGTTTCGTCACAACTACACCTAGAAGCGTATGCTGCCGAACTAGGGAATGTATGGACACTTTCGCCGACCTTCCGGGCGGAAAAGAGTGATACACCGCGCCATTTGAGCGAGTTCTACATGCTAGAGGCTGAAGTGAACTTTGCCAATGAACTATCCAGTCTTCTAGATCTTGTGGAATATTTGATTCGAGATCTAGCTCGGAGGCTACATGACACCACAGTCGGACAGGAGATATTATCCGCAAAGCGGTCCGGCGAGTCTGGTCTAGATACAAGTGGTCTTCATGAAGCTCTTCGCAAAAGATGGGATGTACTTTTGTCCGGGGCTAACTGGCCCCGTATCACGTACACACAGGCAATTGAAATGCTTCAAGATGCGGTAGCTAATCACGGAGCCTCATTTACCTATCAACCAATATGGACCGAGGGCCTTCAGCTCGAGCATGAGAAGTATATCGTCGACACTCTTTTCCACGGCATACCTGTCTTTGTCACAGACTATCCTCGAAAAGTGAAACCTTTCTACATGGCGCCGTCGACGTCGTCTGCTGGAGGTGCTGATGCTGGCCAAGCGACAGTGGCGTGTTTCGATCTCCTCTTCCCTGAAATCTGTGAAGTCGTAGGTGGATCGCTTCGTGAACATCGATTGCCTGCGCTGATCGACAATATGCGCGAGTACGGTTTAATTAAGCAGCGTCGCGACTCGGTGAAGTCATCACAACAATCAGACCAGGAAAATAAGAATGAAAATGAAAATGAAAATGCCTCGGAGTATCCGTATCTACGACCGGGTGAAGATCTCGGCCATCTGCAGTGGTACGCCGACCTCCGTCGCTGGGGGAGTGCGCCGCATGGAGGCTTTGGGCTTGGATTTGATCGTTTAATTGGATATCTAGCTGGAATCAGCAGTCTTCGTGATGTAGTTCCGTTCCCGAGATATTTCAAGAGAGCTGACTGCTAGAGTATTATCGACTGACGATGTGTATGTATTATTATCTGTATTATAATTGAATCAGAACCCCAGAATACCTAGGTAGATGCTTTCTTTATGCAGAGTGCCTAGGTAAGCAATAACTCAGTAGCTACTATTTGTTTTGTTTCTCTCAGCCCTCGTCCGTTTCGACGTTTCACTGTTTACACTTTCAGTAATGCATGCAATCTCGCCCCAGTCGAGGCACTGTCCCTGTCAGCTGGCCCTAAATTGCCAGGATTCAATGTTGATCTTGCGGGTGCCTAGATGGTACGCCAAAGACTACGTGACGGAGATTACTAGTTAAATCAGGTTAACGTAATCGGTAAGCGAAGCGCCACTTTTTCCCGAACGCGTACACAATCTTGATTTCAAATCACAATTTCTCAATCACATACAAATTAT
>JAMAFX010000093.1:0-91500 GCA_023625875.1 Trichocomaceae sp. PYS4502
TGGCAAGCCAGATGGTAGGTGTAGCTTCATATGGAATAGGAAAGCGGTGTAAACCCCTGTCGGTTCCACCGTACTAACGAAGTTACCTGGGTAGACCATAGTACATTGTACAATATCAGCAAAGAATTTAAATGCCGAATTACTATAATTGTTATTCCTTAGAATTCATCGAATAACTAACTAAGTTCCGTTTAGGAAGCGTTGCACCTCCAATCGCCCATAATATTTCGGCATTCGTTCTTTTATCTACAAAGACTCAAGAGTATCTCTCAGTCGTGCAGGCCAGAAGACGGAACAAATTCGACTGTCGGCCGATTCTTGTTGGACTGCTTGGCCTCCTCGATCTTGACGCGTATAGACTGTTGCGCCTTGTACAGCTCCTCTTTATATGCCCATGCGGGTAAGGCAGTATGATCCCATATATCATGCGGAAGAGTAGTAGAATATTGGCTCTCACTGTCGATTCCCGTGTGCTCCCGCAGCTTTACAAAAAGACTTGGGTTTTTGAGCGAAGAGGACGACGATAGTTTATCATTGAAATGCACGCCCTGTTTCTTCAGCGAGAGAAATTGTGATATTTTGCTGCTCGCAACAGGGTTTGGTGATCCAGGTGGCGAAGGAGGTATTTCAAGATTAGGAACGGGCGGCAGCGTCAAATCTTGGGTCAGAGCTCGAGAGGCAGAGTATGGAGAGGATTGCCCTGGTTCTAGTTGAGAGGCAGAAGGTGTCGTTGCCTCTGAGGGCTGTGAAGGCCCCAAGACTGGCCCATTAATGGGATCAGATTCTATGTTTGGCTCATCCCTAAGCTTCATGGTGGCTTCGTCTGGGCATATCGTCAGTCTAGTCAACATTCCAAGACGGAAGTCTGTACTTACCTTGTAACGCTGCATTATCATTATCGGTAGCTATTGTACTTTTATGTTGAGATAACTTCTTCTTGCAATTAGTAATAATTTATAGCCAAGTGAGGCGGTCGTGCACACTCACCTCGGAAGTTCTCACTTTAGAAAGCTCAGCCTCATCCTCGCTGCTGCTGCCATAGCTTCCTAGTCCTAGCATTGTGTCACGACAGAGCCCTTGGCTATAGAGAACTCAAGTTTAGGCTAGGCACACGCCTGTAGTACCTAGGTCGTACACTGGCTAGTGTGTATATTCAGGATCTCTACCTAGGTAAGCACTTGATACCTAGGTAACTGATCTGAGGCCAGAGGCCCAGCAGGAATATAATTCCTCGCGGTACCTAAGTAAGTTATCTCCTGTTGTGATTTGTCCACACAGAACAATGTGCACAAATTATGTCTCAGTAACTGGCACGATGGATAGCTGGAAGTAATTCAACAAATCGCAATGAATACAATGAGTATGCGCTGAATATCGTGGGTTGATGTCTGCAAACTTCGGAGTTCTGGTGCTGCGGCGTGATTGGCCGAACAGCTCCTGCATCTTACATAATCCTGGAAGGCAGCGACAGCTCCGCGTCACAGCATCCCCGGAGCTTGCTTGCCAGCACCTTTCCCAATCCTTTCTCCATCTAGAGAGATCTCTTTCAAACGTTCCACTTACCGGATTATTGGATCTTGAGTGATTACGTCCGAGGAAGAATTTTATTTTATATTTTCCTCTGCAATGGCGTCTCTTTTACCCCATTTCACTGCGCCGGTCGAAGCTGGACACGAGTTCAGAGAACATAGATTCAATCCGTTCGTTGCCATCATATTTTACTATTCGTGACATATCTAACCAAATATTTTTCTGCTACTGCATAGATACACGGATAATGGCGGTTCTACTCTAGGCATCGCTGGATCCGACTTCGCTATTCTGGCGGGCGATACCCGTTCCACTTCCGGATACAGCATCAACACCAGATACTCCCCCAAGGTTTTCAAAATAGGAGGCGACGATGAAACTGGCGAAGGTGCTCATATCGTTCTATCGGTGGTTGGATTTGCTGCAGATGGGCGAGCACTGAAAGAACGGCTCGACAGCATCGTGAAGGTGTACCGATACCAGCACGGCAAACAGATTTCCGTCAAGGCATGTGCACAGCGCCTGTCAACCATTCTATACTCGAAACGATTCTTCCCATACTACGCCCATGCAATTCTCGCTGGACTGGATGAAGATGGTCGCGGGGCTCTATACAGCTACGATCCCGTGGGTTCTTATGAGAGGGAACAGTGTCGAGCTGCAGGAGCAGCATCCAGCCTCATCATGCCGTTCCTCGACAACCAAGTCAACTTCAGGAATCAATATATTCCCGGAAGTGGAGAGGGCCATGATTTGAAGAAACGTGTTGCCGAACCTTTGCCACGGGACACCGTGGAACAGCTTGTGCGGGATGCATTTACCAGCGCGGTAGAGAGACACATTGAAGTTGGTGATGGCTTACAGATGTTGGTCGTTACTAAAGATGGGATTGAAGAGATCTACACACCGTTGAAGAAGGATTAAGACCGAAGGGCCGATTGACGTCTCTAATTTAGTGCATGCTGTACTTAACAGGCAACAAGTTCTAACCATAGCCTTATAGACCGGTTGTGAAGGTTGTGAAATTTGTAAATTCTCGTGGTAATCATAAACTCATCCCAATATACACAAGTAATATTTATTTTGACCCGAAACGCCAGAGCCGTGCGCCAAATGAATGATGATAGCGAAAGTAGATCCTAAATTCTAAAACCTCTCCTTCATTCGAGATGCAATCGTGCGCAGATTTCCATACACCTTGCCCTGTTTCACTCAATTAACAAAAATTTTGGGAAGGATTATAAGAAGATAGAGAAAAAAAAAAGAACTTACTGGAGGGCTACCAAGAATCAAACTAACTATTGCTTCTTGGGCCATCTTGGCGTTTTTAAAGGTGCCTAGGATGTGGACTTTCTGCCCAGCCAGTACTACTCGAGTTCTCGTAGCATTCTCGATAGCGAACTTTGTCTTTCCGTTATGGCCAGCTGTCATATAAAAGTTAGATATGTGTATCCCAATTTCAGATATGATAGTGTATATTACCGATTCGACCAATTGCACGGCTCAAATGGTCACCAGTTAAAGTCTTCACGTCCTTAATTTCGAAGGAGTTGATATATAAGTCGTCTAACCGTAGCAGAGCGATGGCGTCGTCCACATCAAAGGCTAATGCAAAGGCTTTGACAAAGTCGGCACCTCTTTGTAGCGCCGAGGGATCCGTGGTTAACCTAGAAAATAAATCCAAGGTCACCAATAAGTCCTATCGTACGTGAGAGTCGGAAATCATACCTGCTGTTCCTTAATTCGACGGCCCGGTTTTTGACATTCATCCGTACTTGAAGCTTCAAGTGTTCAACAAGTGGGGGGTATATTTTCGGCCAATGTGCCTTCAGGGGCGTCATCCGATGAGGAGGGATAGGCACCTTTCTCTCCTCAACACGGTAGGCAGCAGGCGTATCCTTCGCAGGTGTGAATACGGGACGACCTTCTTCATCGACATGCATGGCGTCTGGGCTGTTATCTTCTTGGACAGAGGCTATTGTATGATCCGGAACATTCTGAGCTGGGTCAATCAGGATTTCGTCATCATCTGTATGAATCGAAACTGTCAGTCAGAAGACAATATCAGGCTGTCGGATTCAATAGCCACCCACTTTGCTCCTCAAATGAGTTATTGGGTATAGACAGGTCCCCTCCCTCGCTCTTGCTCAGAAGCGCAGTTGGAGCAGGCATAGTGGGCGCACTCTTCAACGGATGTTCGTGACTCGCTGGTTATATTGAACCTCGCCTTTTCTAGGATTGAGTGTTGAAATCAGTGGGCAGCATATGCAAAGACCTTTCTTTCCTATCCTTCTTTACCACCAAACTGTGTGGGATGGGAAAAAAATATCGGGTGCAAACACGCCAAACACGCAGCCACTCCGTAACTACCCAAACCGGCTTAGCGCCGCAGATGATTTCATTGCTCAAGCTTGTCTCGACTTGCAAGAGGCGTTTTTTCCCCTTCGCCTTGAGCAATCCTTCTCTTCTTTGTCCGACGAGTTCAGAATGTAACGGGAAGATGTCTCACAACGTCGGACACAAGCTGAATGTCTTCTTCAGACAATCGGCAGGTCCGCTTCTGTTTTACGACGTTCGACTAGGCGCTAGTATAGGTCTTCCAAGCCGATTCAGACAAGTTCTCATACCGCAAATAATCCCATTTCAATCGGGGAAAAAATTCCACAGCTCTCAGTTCGGACATCAGTCGAAGCTCAACAAGAAGGTTGCTTCCGGTAGTTTGTTACTGCTAGGGCTGTCTTCGAATTCTGCAGTCGACAATACAGCAACCCGCGCAGTTTCCAGCGGCGGCAAGAACACGACATGTACACGAGATGTACATCATTATCATTGCAGGCAGGGAATACTAACTAGTGCTTCTCGACAACTCTGGAAACGCGCATTACATACAAAACACGAAGATACGCCGGCGGAAAAGTCTGCCGACGATTTAAGCAACGAAAAAGACCCCAAACAACCGCAACAATCAAGAGAGAATTACGAGGAGCATCCTTTGCTCAGCCGACAAATTCGTGAACGATTGCCTAATTTCCATCAATTCCATCATCAATTCCATCGACCAACAAAGGAAGAATTATTAGCCGCGGCAACCGGTTTCTGGTCGAGATTACGGATCCGGTTCAAGTGGTTTTCTATAAGGAGCGTCCGCCCGTTCAATTTCGACGAGATAAGTGCACTTTTCTCGTGGGTTCTTCTGGGCCATCTCCTCTGGGTCATCCTGGGGACGACCACTTTCTTTTCTCTTCTAATTCTCGCAATAAATACTGTTTTTGCCCAAGGTAAGATAACATGATGTAATCGATATACGTTAACATCATTAACCGTATATATAGAAACCCTGGCTCGTTGGGTCGGAAACTACCTTACTTCATCTTCTGGCGTGCAAGTGGTTTTCGAGTCTGCGATCGTACCGAAATGGCGAGACGGCGTGATTACTTTCAAGAATGTTTTTATTTCTCGCAGGCCAGGCCAGGGTGATGGACATGTCAGCAAGGGCTCCTCGAAAAGTGCCGCTGCTGCGGCTGCGGCTGCGGCGGCTTTGCACGGCACGGAACAATCCGATTTAAAGGACACGAGCTACGAAGAAGACACGAATTATACACAGTTTGACGTTTCTATTGACACGATCAATGTGACACTATCTTTTACCAAATGGTTCAATGGCAAGGGCCTTCTACGCGATGTGGAAGTGAAAGGAATTAGAGGTGTTATTGATCGTACCCATGTCCATTGGACGGGCGACTATTCCGATCCAAAGTCTTACCGTCATGAGCACAACCCAGGAGATTTCGAGATCGACTCCTTCAAAATGGAGGATCTTCTCGTTACAGTCTATCAACCGAATAATTTTAGACCATTTGCCGTCAGCATTTTTTCGTGCGATCTTCCTCAACTTAGAAAACAGTGGCTTTTCTATGATTTCCTGTCTGCAAATATGATGTCGGGGTCATTTGACAACTCACTATTCACAATTCATCCTCGCCAGACCGATAATTTCACTGGGGCACAGTTGGCCGATAGAGAAGATGCCAAAGACAGCCCTTGGAAAAAACAAAGTAGAATACGTATAGATGGCCTCAACATTGACCACTTGAACCGTGGGGTCGAGGGCCCATTTTCCTGGATACATGAAGGCTACGTTGACATTGTTGCCGATATAATGTTGCCTGCTGATGACACGGAAAGCCTGGCGAAGTTTGTCTCTGACTTTTATGATCGATTTGAAGCTACTGTGACTTCACATAAACTTCCTTTGCAAGGAGATGATCGGCTACAAGAAACTACCACCCCGGCCGTTCCCTCTGTCGCGGATGAAAACGATAATAGATTTCTCGTCACGGATTTGCGTATCCATCTGACGAATGTGCGAGCAGTCGTTCCGCTGTTCACCAAAGATCTGTCATACATCAACAATGCTCTTATCCGGCCGATAGTGGCATACATCAACTCCCGCCACACATTTATTCCTATTCATTGCCGACTTGTCAAGAGACTTAGCGATTTTGACGGAAGCTGGACTATCTTTGACAGTGGCTTGATGGACGATCTTTCTGCTGCGGTATGTACTTGAAATTCCACATAGCCTGATTCAAAGCTGACCACATGCATAGACATATGATGCGTTCGCCACGGATGTAATGGATGAGCAAGCACGCATGCGTCGTTTCAAGAAAGTTGGCTTATGGTCGTTGCAGCTGGCAGCGCAGGCCATCTTCTTAGGAATGGCAGGGAATATTGTTTAAAATATATCCCTTGTATATTAGCAACATTTTCGCTCTAAAATCATTGCAGGCGTTGTGAGAGGGAAGCTTTTTTTCCGGGCGTTCTACAATTGGGTGCATTTCTCAGCAAAATATTTCGACATTTCTTTCAAATACGAAGATTCTTTTCAGAAGCAGGGGTGATCTCTTGTGACTTATGCGGGGAATACATACAACATGTAAATATAGCTGATCACGACACTTAGCGACTCTGGCTAGTTGTGTATGATCCTGGTTATACCACCCGGGTACTCGGTTACCTAAGTACTGTTAATAGTAAATACAATCGTCCTTCTCACGAATACAATACTTTCTTCTATACCTAGCCTTGTTTTTCGCCTGAATAAGAAAACTTTCACATCTGAAAGCGCTGGGCCTTTCTCAACCTGCCTCCAAACTTGTAAAATATGGCAGGCAACGGAATCATCACAACGCAAATAAAGCCCAACAAGGAGTTTCCCCAACCCAATCCCAGAGCTGCATACATAGGGGGCCCGGCCAGCGGTAGCAACGCTCCTACAAGACTTCTCAGAATGACATTAGCAGCAATCGCAGAGGCTGCATAGATCGGGTGACAGTCGACGAGATATGTAGTAATAGGCAGAAAGAGTCCCATGATTCCAAATCCATAGGGAATCAGAGATATAATCGTAGACGCCAAATTGACACGGTAGAACGAGCTCCATCCGTACCAGAACAGAGTCACGGGGAGGAATATGCCGAAGTAGATGCTTATGGTGAGACGCATCTCCGGTTCGAAGATGCCGTCGTTCGCCTTTGCGAGTCTGATAACCATCTTGTCGGAGAAGAAGGTCACCACGAGCCAGCCCAAGACATTGCCCAGGCCAAGGGCGATATATATCAGTCCTGTCTCACTAGTGCTCAGCCCGTACGTTTGCTCGAAGACGTTCGGAATAGTCGTGTAAAGCAAGTAGACGACACCAAACACAAAAGCGATATAGAGGGAAAGAAAAAAGACAACCGGGGACAAGAACAGCATTTTGAGGGGCCGAATCAAGCCAGTGATGATGATCCGGGCTGTGGTTTGACCGTGTGAGTTGTCGTCGTCATAGCAGCTTTTTAGGTCTCTGTTCCGGCCAAGCTCTTTCTGAAGGCGAGACGTCTTTCGATGGATAAGGACTTTGTGGCTCGTCTCCCGGGTGAATATGGCAATAAGTACTGTCACAATAGTGCTCGCAGCAAGCACTATCCAAAAGTCATAACGCCAGCCGATAGATTCAGCCAAGAAACCGCCAAGTAGAGGGCCGATGGTAGGGCCTGCCCAGTTGGTTTGATGTGAGCAATGCGCATACCTATCTCTCTCGGGAGGACTGGAGGGATTTCGTGAGTACTACTTACCAACTAATGGCCCAACATTCCACATCCCTATGGCGAATCCACGTTGTTCTGGACGGAAGAGATCACCGATGACACTGCCTCCAAGAGTCTTGAGGCAGAAGTTAGATACTCAGTAAGTAGCCTGAGGGCAGGTAAACAATGAACGTAGTCATACATACCAAGCAGGCAACACCGCCGACACCACTGAAAAACCGACAGACGATAAGAGTCTGGATATTAGGAGCCAACGCACACCCAATCTGCCACAGGCAGAAAAACGCATTGGACACAGTTAAGACGAGTTTGCGTCCGTATATCTCAGATAAGGGGGCTACGAAGACAGGGCCGACCACATATCCAAGTAGGTATATGCTTACGGTGAATGATCCAACCATGGCATTGTCATTGCCGAACTCCTTGTCCAAGCTGTCAATAGCAGGGGACAGGATCGAGGACGCGAACGGAGTCAGCAGCGTGATAGCAGACAGAAGCCCAACCCACGTCCATTTAGAAAATGATGAGAAGTTGTAGGGCATTTCAGGGTCATCTTGACTCTCCCATCCAACAATGTCCTCGTCGAGGTTTGTGATTGGAAGTAACTCTAGACGTATTGCGTCTTGCTGCAGGTTTTGCTCCTATTTCGTTATCCATGTTAGCTTCGAAGCAAGACTTAATCAACAAATGTGCGTACGCTCTTGACTTCGACATCGGCAGAAGCAATGCCATTGCCCCCCTTTCCCTCTTCCAAGTCTGAATGACGGCGAAGAATATCATGGTCTTGTTCGGATTGGCGACTGGTATCACCGACGATGTCGGTTTCTAAGAGGGACATAGTCGGCTTGGATTCTTTATATTCGCCTACGATGAATTCATGTCCATACATTCAGAGCACGGCTGCCAGTGTTTTGTAGCACGTCGAAGCAGATTAGGCACCCCCTTTTGGTGTTCATCCTTATCGCGCTACGGAGCGTAGTCCGCGCGGAGATACCACTATCAACTGCCTAGGCAGGTACGTAGCAGGCATCTGTGTATTTTGGACAATTCTCGAGTTGATGCCTAGTTTTTGAGTTCTTGTGGTTCTGCTAGGGCTTACAGCCAGTCTACTAGGTGTATACATGCGTATAATGCTGGCCTTGTAGTAGTTGTAGTTGTAGATAACTCCGAGATTGAAGGAGTTAAGCCAATCATCGCTCGGCGCTAGGCTGATTTAGACTACAGCCCGCACTATACCTGTTCGGGACTGGCGCCCGCCTGCTGTCGTCCCATGCCGTTTTGGGAAGGAGGCCGACCACCTCCAGCTCCTGCTCTCTCCTGCTCTGCAAACATGAAACCACCACCACAACAACAACAACTAACTAACCAACCAATCTTCCCTTCTACATGGGCTCAGAGTCTCAGACACTCCCCTTAGCTAGCGTCGAAGAAGCCTGAGCTTGCACGTTCTTCTTTGCTCTCGCCTTCTCCACGCTGCTTATGGGATGCACCCGCCCATACGCCGATATACGCCCCTTTTTCATTCGGCAATTCTACCTACTTTCGCTTCCCTCGAGAACAGGAGCTGTTCCTGAACAGTGAACACCTAACGATCCACCGGCCTAGCTAGGGAGAGACAGCCTGAAGCACGAGCTCTTACATCTTGCGCTCGGATGCGCGCAAAAATCCCTCTTCCTTCGAGACTATACTCCGTACTCCGTGCTGCGATCGATCCCCCTCCTCCTTCTCCGCACAGTTCCTCGGGCGACCTTTTGGTTACTTCCTTCCCCTGAGTATCCGTAATCGCTTTCGACTAATATCAAGCAGGAGGTCTCCTGAAAAAAATAAGACATCCATATATCCATATATCCATCCTATCCAGAGCAACCTGCCACTCTTCCCCGGCCATTACTTATTGCCAGTCCAAGCAAGCTTTGCCGGGCGAATAGGTCGAGCATGGTCCCAGAATGACTGAAGACGGTACCAACGGCGAGCGCCGCACACTGGCCGACGCCATCAAGTCCTCGCCGTCTAATAATTCGCCGTTCAGTTCACCAGCACGGACACCTCCAAATGCTCTTCATAAGACTGGGCCGAGGACAATGCCTCGGACGTCTTCCATCGATTCCGCCATTTCTTCCATATCGTCCGCGTCTCATTCTCAAAATCCCTCTGTCGACTTGAATGCACTGACGTCGGCAGATATTAATAATATTATCTCGGCAGCGGGCTCTGCTGAGGCTGTGATCGTCCATCTTCTTAAAGATCGGCAGCATGCCATCGCACGGAATGATCAACTATGGCGACTGCTTGAGAAACAGCGTGCGCTTGTCTTAGGACTGAACAAGGATCTTGAACGTGCCATCAAAGATAAAGACCGATATAAGAAAAAATTGAAGGAATTACAGGAGCAAGCTCCGCCCTTGCCGAGCAGTAACCAACAGCCTCCCACTCATTCTTTGCCCTTAAGAGAGGCACCTCGCAGTGGCCAAAATGCTATTCCAATCGCATTCGTTGACCCTCCTCCCCAACAGCATTTGGAGAGTTCATCTCAAAGCGACTCTCGTGTTGCTCAACATCCTAATATCGGTTTGGCACCATCGCCGCTTGCAGTTCGACGCACAAATGAAGATGCGGAGGCTGGAATAACTGGACAGGCCGCCAACGCCCAGGCCGAAATGCGTGATGATAAAACAGGGAGTTCCGGTCACTTCCCATCGAGGATTCAGCCCGCCCTAGATCTTCCAGAGCTTCCTCCGCCAAATCGCAAGCCGCCACCTGCTCCTTTAAAACTCAACCAAAGTCAACGCCGCAGCTCGTCCTTAGATCCACATGTTTTTCAAGATTCCGATTCAGAATACGAAGATGTAGATCGAGGTCGGCGGAGAACCAGGGAGGATGATGATAAGGAGCGGGAAGCTGCTGTGATTCGCGAACAAGAAGCTCGTAGCAGATCCAAGAAGGTGAAAAATCCCGAAGGTTCCTTAAATGATGCTCCTCAAGTACCATTCCCCACAGCGCCGACTGGTGTGCCCTCTAGCCCTAGGCAATATGTTCAACAGTCTCCTTCCCAAGCGGCTAGTGGACAGTTTGCTGCAACGGAGTCTTTGGCTGCCATCGTCCACTCCAAAAACCCGGAGTTTCTACAATTGGCTGATCGAAGGGCCGTGGCACCTCTAACTCCTGGCTTGCCTATGAGTCCTAGACCTGGCGACCGTCCCTTAGGATCTCCGCTCCCGAGACAACCAAGGGAGGGCACAGGCATGTATATTTCACCTCCCACGTCCCCAAAGGGCACAGTAATGGGTCTTCCTCAATCCCCTCGGGCGACGAAACAGCCAAGCCCACCAGCCGCACAGAATGAAAATACTGGATATAAATTACCATCTATCGATGCGTCGGTGAAGATTGATAGCCCACATTCACATCACAGTATTAATAAAACTATATTCCAAGGCTTCGTCTCGGAGAACTTTCCGGGACTTCTTCTACCGCCAAATGCTTTACCGTCCATTGAAGTCAAGGTAGCATCCTCTCGACTTCGCCCGTCTAGAAACAGCTATATGGGTGGCCGGCCTACCGAGGAAGATCCCGTCTTTATCCTGAGCGTCTTCTCACGCTTCGATGGAGCAGAATTATGGCGCCTGGAAAAAGCTATTTTGGCGCTTCCCCAACTTGACCAGCAAGTTCGTCAATTGACCGACTTTGCTGGAAAACTTCCCGAACGAGCTATGTTTAGCGGTCACTCTCCAGTCAAGATTGACGCAAGAAGGGAGGCCTTGAATTTGTATTTTGAGACTCTTCTTGATACTCCTATGACGGAGCCCACCGCTTTGGTCATTTGCCGCTTTTTAAGCTCTGACGCAATTGAGCCCCGTGACGATGAGACGAATTTGATGAAAGCTAATGGCAAGTCAACACCAGAACTTGTTCGCGGCCCAGATGGCAAGCCGAGAAAAGAGGGCTACCTGACGAAGAGGGGCAAAAATTTCGGCGGTTGGAAATCAAGATATTTTGTATTGCACGGTCCTGAACTGAAATATTTTGAATCTCCAGGGGGAGCGCATCTCGGCACAATCAAAATAGCAAACGCGCAAATAGGCAAGCAGTCGCAAAGCGGTGGTCATAATCAATCCCCGTCACGAGCCGGAGACGATTCAGAGAATCAATATCGCCACGCTTTTCTCATTCTAGAGCCGAAGAAAAAGGACTCCTCAGCTCTCGTGCGCCATGTCTTATGTGCTGAAAGTGACGAAGAAAGAGACGCTTGGGTCGATGCGTTACTGCATTACGTTGAAATCTCCTCGTCTGAGGATGAGAAAGTCGTTTCAAAGTCGCACAATAACAACGCGAAACAGCCGGCTGCTCCAAACCCGAAACCTCGCCTCTTTGCTGGTGGCCATCGGAAAGGAAGCAAGGAAACAGATAGCCCAGATGCTGATATACAACAAGAGTCGGTGCAAAGTTTTAGTTATGACGATGCTGTCCCCGCTGCTCCTCCCGTTTTTGGATCTACTGTGGAAAAGGATGTAGTAAGCAAAGGATCACCCACCACAAGCGACAATGCCCATACAGACAACGTTTTCCCCGGGGTAAACAATTCCAAAGTAATTTCAGGTCCAACCAATGGGGCTGTGATTCACGATGCCGGTGCATGGGGTAACAAAGCTCCGACTTCGTCAAAAGAAAAGAAACGCAGCATCTGGGGTTTCCGTGGACATTCATCCACAGATCTGGCGGCCGGAGATTCTGACCCCCATGCCCACAATTCATCAACAGAGAGAAGGGCCTCCGTTCGTCCGGTATTTGGAATACCTCTGGTGGAAGCAGTGCAGTTCTGTAGACCTCGGAACATCGACGTTGACCTTCCTGCTGTTGTGTACCGCTGTATCGAGTACTTGGAAGCCAAGGGGGCGGCCTCGGAGGAAGGTATCTTCCGGCTGAGTGGCTCTAATGTTGTTGTCAAAGCTTTAAAAGAAAGGTTCAACACGGAAGGAGATGTGGACTTTTTAGCAGACGATCATTACTATGACGTTCATGCAGTGGCATCTCTCTTCAAACAATACCTGCGAGAGCTACCTACCACTGTCTTGACTGTTGAACTTGTATCTGAATTCCGGCGGATCCCTGGTAAGTTATGTTATTTGCTACAGGTATCCTAGGATTTAACGCTAACACTCTATAGAACTGGATGACAAGGACCGGAAGATTGCTACTCTGAACGGATTAGTTCATATACTTCCCAGGGCGAACCTGTCACTTCTCGGCGCTCTGTCCCGGTTTCTTATAACGATCATCAATAACTCTGATGTGAACAAGATGACAGTGCGCAATGTTGGGATTGTGTTTGCGCCAACGTTGAATATTCCGGCACCTGTCCTCTCTCTGTTCCTGACAGAGTACGATAACATCTTCAAGGAACCACCTCGTCACATGAGTTTTGCTGAAGTTCCAGTGGGACCGTCGCTTACGCCTGAGGATGTTCGTTCTCCACGTCGTCAGATGTTTTCGGAGCTTCCAACGCCGTCCTACGGCCAGACATCCTTTTATGTGGCAGATGACGTCGACATCCAATCTCAAGATGCTATTAAATCTAATTATGATACTGGGTTTATTCCTATTATTCCAACGTACGACGGAGTACAACGAGGCCTGGACCCTCGTACTCGTCAAGTTACCAACCCCCAGCGCACACCTCGCATGCTGGATCCTAATGACAGTATGAGGTCCACCAAAGCGAAACGAAGGGAAAGCTCTATGCTTTTCATGGACATGGGCAATCGCATGGAAGTAAAGGATCGCAAACATTCTCTTCCACAGTTGCGAGACGACCAATGTGAGTACGAAATTCCGTTCTAAAAGAAATGAAAACTGTTTAACTGTAACTGACTTTCATCCACAGCGGTCGGCGGTCATGAATCTGGCTTTGAATGATGATTTTCTCTTTTTATATTGAACATCTTCATATTTTTTATTATCTTCTCGCCATTTAGGCGAATATCACGAAATCTACGACTTGTTAATATTCTTTCCCCCCTCCTATAATTTTTGTCTTTCTTATTGGTTTGATTCTACGAGCAAAGCAGTAAATACGATTCACACTCCGGTCGGTTTTGTTGCAAAGTGAAAGCGAAAGAGCGTTTGCAGACGGATAGACGCTTTCCCCTCCTTAATTAGGCGGCGTTGGATCTTTGAGCGCTTTGTGAAGAATCCCTCGCAATTTACGGAAGCTATTTGGATTCGAGCTATGAAGTTCTTATATTACATATTTATACCCATCTTCTATCAATGATATATCTTTTTACTTTTTGAGTATGCTTCCTAACCAGAATATAATCATTTATGATACAGCCTGCTATCCCTTTGTTTGAAATTATTCAATTATCATTATCGTCATCATCATCATCTGATATCGCGCAAATATAAAATTACATTATGTTTTCCTTCTGCTTCTTACAATCTCCTCGTTCGCTCTCCTTGGTAGAACCCCATCAGTTCGCCAGTCTCCGCCGCCCAATCTCGAAAGTTATCCACCAGAGCTTTAGCCAAGCCAACATTCTTGCTCTTACCACGACCCTCAGGAAGAGCAGCTGAAGAAGAAGAAGAAGGAGCGTATTCCGAACCGATACTCGGGAGAACATTATCACCAGCACTAAGACTGACAAACAGCGCGAAGGGCACCAGCCAAACACACAACCCGAAATATGAAGCCACCTCCGTAAAAGTCGGCATATTGGCGTAGTCTGGCTGATACGGTCGACGCCATGCGGTAGCATCCCGCGAGGAGGAAGTAGCAGGCGGTCTAGAGAAATGGCGAAACCAGGCCCAATGATTGAGACAAACGAGAAGACAGGAGACGATAAATAAGGGGTCTGATAGTCTCACAACGGGGAATTTTCGAAGGTTGCTGGCATATATGAGATGCGAGACTACGCTCAGGAGCGAGAGGGAGAATGGGAAGCTGTCGAATAGCCACAGGAGGGTTTGCGCGATTATGACGCCGTATATAAGCCTCGTTAATACTCGGCGGGCGATGACGGTGTGCTCTTCGACTAGTTCGGAGAGATAGTATAGTCCTGAAGCTGTGAAAAGGGTCAATTAGGCCTGGGCTATCATTAGAGGGGGAAGTACGTACCGATAGCTAATGTCAGGAAAGCAAAACCCACGACAACGCCGGCGTAGCCGATAAGTGGAAGAATCCACATCTTGACTTTGAATTAAAGACTCGATATAAAAGCAGCGGGAGAGCGCAACGAGGACGAAGGAATTTGCAAATTGATATAACGCGCACGGCGTATTATTCCAGTACTGATTCACTGATTCAGTCCGACGACGTGGTATGAGACTGCCGTTGGAAGATAAAGAAGAAAGACATTGAGGGTCCTGCAGAGGGTCAATGTCTCAACTATGCTGCAGATGTTGGACGAGTGTACATCTCTCTTCTTAGTACTTACTACTATGGAGTACGTACTTGTAGTGCATCTGGCTTAATAGTCTGCAAGTGATAGGACAGCGATCGCTTTAGTCCAATTGGCTGGATGCCACCGACTAAACCCACTTGGGAAAGGAAGTGGGGCCGCAAAGAAGCATCGTCGAAAGTTTGCCTCAGGCACCGCAGATTTTGTTGCAACAACAAAATTATCTTCGATAGTCATATGTACTACGAACTAACTACACAGGCTTCTCTTCTCGCTTCCAGCTCTTCAAAACCATCGTCACAGATACTGGGGCTGCATTGTCAATTGGAAACTATATTATCGCCTGCGCGAACTAGACTTCCAACATGTCTCGTCCTGAAGACATCCTGTGCGTCCCTCCTCTTTTCAATCCTCGCTTCGATTATCAGAGCTAACACACGCACTGCGCAATGCTTGCAGCCCCCCCGACCTATTCTATAATGACTCCGAATCACGGAAATACACCACATCCTCTCGAATCCGCAATATCCAAGCTGACATGACCCACCGAGCCCTGGAATTGCTAGATCTACAAGGGCCTTCACTTATTCTCGACCTCGGCTGTGGATCCGGCCTGTCCGGCGAAATACTTTCCAGCGTTGCCCCCGAAGAAGGCGGCCCGCACATGTGGGTTGGCATGGATATATCCCCCAGCATGCTGGACGTCGCCCTGCAACGAGAAGTCGAGGGCGATTTATTCCTGGCTGATATCGGGCAGGGCGTGCCGTTCCGTGCTGGATCTTTCGATGCGGCTATCAGTATCAGTGCCATCCAGTGGCTGTGTAATGCAGAGTCGAGCGACGTGAGTCCCGAGGGAAGGTTGAAGCGGTTTTTTGAAGGGTTATATTCAAGTCTACGGCGAGGCGGGCGCGCTGTGTGCCAGTTTTACCCCAAGAACGACGCCCAGCGGGGCATGATTAGTTCCGCTGCGGTGAAAGCCGGCTTTGGTGCTGGTATTTTGGAAGACGACCCGGGCACGAAAAATAGCAAAACCTATCTCGTGCTTACGGTTGGCGGTGGCGGCTTGAATGGTGATATCACCGGTGTGGTTGACGGCATGGATGGTGTTGACATTGTCGATGCGCGGAAAAGAGAGAATGCCGCTAAAATAGCAAAGTCCCTGCAAGAAAAGAAGGGCAGCAAGGCATGGATTTTGAGAAAGAAAGATCAGATGGCCCGGAAGGGAAAGGTCGTCAAGGCTACTTCCAAATACACCGGAAGAAAGAGACGAGTGGCTTTTTGAAGATCCTTTTCAATTCCCTCATTTTATCACTTACTTCCCTATGTGCCCTATGTGACTATGTTCACGTCCATACTTGCCGTGTCCTAGACATCTGAGGCGCTTGCTGCTCACGCACACGAGTCCCTGTACCAGGGATCCTTACAGCAACAGCCGATATCCTGACGACTAAGATAGAGGAGCAAGTCTAGGAAGCAGGCCTCTATCCTGTACGAGATTAATGGTTCACCATTTCTTGGAGATGATGAACGTAGCGTCTTGAGACGAGCAGGTTCAAGCTATTTGACTAATTACCCATACAATACCTAGGTATGTTATGGTCTCAGTGTGAGCATGAATTTTACATTGCGGGCGACTATTAGTCTAGATAGAAAAAAAATCTAAGAGCAGAACTCTATGAATATAAGTATACATGTGTCTCTGGATACGGTACCATCCCTGAATCGCAAGCAACGTCACAAGTAACCACTAGATTTAAAAAGTTTCCATCTTGTCCAAAACGGCCCGAGTGAATTCGTGAGTGGTAGCGTTGCCGCCCATGTCGCGAGTCCTTGTTTTACTGCGAGGTGTTAGTTTCTTTTCTTTTCTTTTCTTTTTGGTTTGATTATTTCAGCGCACTTACCCTTCGCTAATGACATCATAAACAGACTTGGAGATTCTGTTGGCATGCTCGTCCAGACCGAGGTGACGAAGAAGCATAGAACCAGACAGAATCAAAGCAGTGGGATTGGCCTGGTCCTTTCCTTTGATGTCAAGACCGACGTGACGGCAGCCGGGCTCGAAGACGGCGACCTCACGGCCCATGTTGCAGCCAGGGACAATGCCAGGCCCACCGACGAGGGCAGCGCCAATGTTGGACAAGATACCACCGTACAAGTTGGGCATAACCATAACGTCGAACTGTTGAGGGCGAGACACCGCTTGCATGGAAGCGTTGTCGACAATCATGTCGTTGGTCTCCAATGTCGGGTAGCTCTCGGCGACCTTCTTGAAAGTGTTGCGGAAGAGACCGTCGGCCAATTTCATGATGTTGGCCTTGTGGATGCAAGTAATCTTCTTGCGGTTATTGGCCAAAGCAAAGCTGCAGGCAAACTTGGCAATGCGCTCAGACTTTGCGCGGGTAATGATCTTAAGAGACTCGACGACGCCCTGAACAGACTGGTGCTCAAGGCCGGAATATTCACCCTCGGTGTTCTCACGAATGATGCAAAGATCGACATTGTCGTGTCGTGTCTTGTATCCAGGGATGTTCTTAATAAGGACGACAGAGGCATAAATATCGAGCTCCTGACGGAGAGCAACGTTGAAGGATTGGTGTCCGGAGCGCTCAACGGGAGTGTGGAGGATACCCTTCAGACCCAATTTGTTGCGTCGTAGCGACGCGATAGATTCTCTAAAAAGCTCCTCGGAGTGTTTGTTGCCAGTGTCCACTCCACTAACGTCGACCTGTTCCCATTCAATGGGGACATTGTCCGCCTTGAAGATAGTCTTGACTGATTCGGCAACCTCGGCACCAATTCCATCACCTGGACACAGGAGGAAAATTAGCCCAATGATTCGGTATATGGATTTAATATATATCTATTTAATTTTTTCTTTCACGTTCATTGCTTACCGGGAATCAAAGTCACTGTGTACTTGCCGCCGTACTTGGTGGGCTTGAAGATATCGGCCTGGACCGTGGCCATGGCTGCAGCAACATTAGACACACGCATCAACCAATTCAACACTCTGTGATCACGACTTACACCTTGTCGCAATATAGGACGGGCGGCTGGAGGAAGTGGCAGCGCGCAGGATAGCCTATACAAGCAGCTGGGTTAGTTCTCAGGGCGCGGTTTATGAGGGGGCGAGTGACCCATACCTGCGTAGGCTGAGAGGACCTGAGAGAGAACATCTTGGACAGTCAAAAATCAAATCAATAAGCACTTCCTTCAATTCCAGTCAATTGCAAGGAAAGCAAGAAAGAGAGAGCAAAAGTTGCGAGTGAGAAGTGAGAAGTGAGAGCGGGATCCGCAAATCATCCGCTTTGCCCGCTTTCGCTCGGAAAAATGTGCCTCAGGCCCAATCGCCGTCGTTCCGCTTTTCGGATCTTTGCGGCGTTATCGACGACCATCGGAGGAATCTCTCTCTACTTCTACGCTTTAGTTACTGATACTGACAGCATTCTGATCGTCCAGAATCATTATGTCTACTAGAGTATTACTACATAGCTCGTTCCCGCAGACTGTCCCACCGATAGTCATGTCTTCCTCCGCCATACTCCCACCAGCTCCGTGCGTTATAGACGGGATCTTTGCACGGCGTGTAAGGCGTCCCCGTGGAAGGCTCTTCTGGGAGCTGTGCATCTCGAGCCAGATTTTGTTCGTGTTCGTGGCCGTGCTCATATCCAAGTGACATGTACGGTTCCGCGTCGATATTATAGACATCATGCGCCACAGTGCGGTTCACTTGCAAGTCGTTCCCAGCATCCAGGCTAGACCGTTTACTGTCTATTGTGGCAGCATCAGAGAGTTCCACTTCGCAATCCATGTGCATGTCAAATGCATCGACCGGAGCCGGTGAGAATGACTTTGCACTATAAGCTTTTGGATCGGTGTCCGCTACCCTGATTTATTAGCAGAGCTTAGTTATAATCCGGATATGAGGGGGCCCTTCTAATGGAATGCACAATGACATACCAGGCAGCTTCATTGACTGTGTTGGACATGTTTGCACTGCCGTTTACATTATAGGGCGACACGGGAAAGCTGTGTGCTGCGGCAGAGGCATAGTGTATACGCTGGGGCAAGGGCTTGCTATCATTTGAATGGTCTTGCTGCTCCGCCTGATGCGTGATGCTGTAGGCGGAAAAACGAGCTACAAGCTCGTCCTCCTGGCTCCGAAGCCATGCATCTGACTCTGACAGACCGCACTGCATTTTGTCAGTCAGTCTATGCGAGTAAGTCAGCTAGTTATATGCCAGTCCCTTGGTATCGAGCCATGGGGACTGCTCGTCAATTTATGATACAATACTCCGAAGAGTCTAGCTGATCGTGAATGGCAACCGACTTTAAACTGTCCCTGCGCGGCGATGACAATGATAGGATGGATGCTAACCTGATTACACAACGAACTCTCCTCGCATGTCATATACATAGGGGTGGAATGCGCGGCGTGGCCACAGTAGGGACAGTTGAATGTCATTTTGGGGAGCTCGAGACACGAATGCGTGTGTTTGAGGTCTGCTAAGTTAAGAATATTGAACAGACAGAAGGAAGAATAGAAAAGGCAGCTAATATGTTAGGTATATCTATGCTTCGAAGGTTCCAAGATTGTAAGGGAGGAAATACTGAAATAGCTGCCTGATTGGGCACCCAAGCAAAACACATCAACTCGTGCACATGAACGATAAAGTTTAAAGCTGTCTGCAAGGGCCGGTTGTTCGTCACAATATTGAATGGTTATTCCATTGCAGTTTGCAATACTCTATTCGCAGTGAAATGGATGACCATACCTAGGTAAGACAATCTATGGTATCAGGGCTGTAACGGTAACGTAATTTTACTGAAAATATATACAAAATCTTGTTACCTTCCGCGTATTGGGACGTACCTTGTCTGGACCTAGATAACACTCATAAAGCAGCTATGTCTCTCTGATAGTGAGATATAGAGTACCCAAAGTAGAAATGACCATGCACAGGTTCGTCGAATGTGGTAAACAAGCATATTCGAGAAAAAGGAGGATGCGTTCACGTGACCACGCTAGGCGTCGGAGCCTCAGGCCGCAGCTAGGCAGAGACGGGTCACGGGAGTAACGCGAGCTGCAGCAAGAGCTTCGGAGTTGCACCATACATACAACATACATCCCCCCTCCAAAAGAAGAACACGGATTTCCTTCATTAGACAGGCTGGGGTGATAATCCGAGTTCCCAGACAAACAGATCCAGAACACATACAGCTCGTCTTGAATCGGCACCATGGTGGGTTAATCAACCAGCACACGCCGACTTCATTCATGGCCGTCATCAGCCTTTGGATGCCAAACTAATCAGCCTATTCCTACAGACTTCCATTGGCACGGGCTACGATCTGTCAAACTCCGTCTTCTCCCCCGATGGCAGGAACTTCCAGGTAAGAACAAGCCCTCTGCAGCTACACCCCGTATCATACACCGATCTCTTGCTGATTCATCCGCAAACATAAACTATAGGTCGAATATGCCGTCAAAGCAGTAGAAAATGGAGGGACCTCGATCGGTATAAAATGCAAAGACGGCGTTGTCCTTGCTGTCGAGAAATTGATTACGAGCAAGCTTCTGAAGCCCGGCGCAAACAAGAGGATAGCAACCGTTGACCGGAACATTGGCATCGTAAGGGCTTACCTCATCACAATATTAACCGTGTTAAAAACAGTTAAATGAGAGTATGCTGACGCCCAGGTTTCATTTCTGTTGGGATAGGTTTCGTCCGGCCTGGTCCCTGATGGACGACATTTTGTCTCAAGGGCTAGAGATGAAGCATCCTCTTGGAGAAAGACCTACAAAGGGCCCATTCCGACATCCGCTCTTGCTAATAGGTTAGGTAGCTACGTACAGGCCTACACTCTATACTCCAGCGTGCGTCCGTTCGGTGTTACTTCGATAGTTGGAGGGTGGGACTCCGAGGCAGAGCTGTCGGTAGACGGCCAGGTCGGAGCTGGTCCAAGTGTTGGTGCTGGAGGGAAGGCTCAGGGCGTCAAGGCCGGTGGACCGGGACTCTATATGATTGAGCCGAGCGGTCTTTACTGGGTAGGCCATTTTCATTGACTTTTCTCGGTTAATTTTTTTGTTGTTTCACTGATTAACGAGACTTCCTTGCAGGGCTATTACGGTGCGGCGACGGGTAAGGGACGACAGGCGGCCAAAGCCGAACTAGAGAAATTGGATCTTCCCTCAGGGAACCTCAGCCTCCTCGACGGCGTCAAGGAAGCGGCTCGAATCATCTACGTTGCGCATGAAGAAGATAAAGATTTCGAGCTCGAGATGACATGGATCAGTTCCCTTGACGGACCAACCAAGGGAAGGCATGAAGAAGTCCCCCGGGAGCTGCTCGAGGAAGCCGAGCGAGCAGCCAGAGCGGCACTAGAAGGAGAAGACGAAGAGGAAGAGGAAGGTCCGAAGGAGGGCGAGCGAATGGAAGAATAAATCAGGATTAACCATATTTTTCTGACTTCCATTTTCTTTTTTGAGCGGCTTTTAATCCTAGAGTCCAAGTTCAATAAACCGGGTCCAGTATCTCTCTCTCTCTTTAAATCCATGTGCGCCAGCTGCCCTCAAATCTTCTCAAAGAGCCAGAAGAATATCTTTTTAGAAGCGTACTTGTTTAAGAAATAATCCTCCCCTCAGCCCACCCTTTCCGCTTCAACGCCAATTCCACAGCCGCATGACCCCAATCCTCGCCATGATTATGCTTCTTCCCACTCCCCAGTCCCGCGCGCTCCAGGCCCTGCTCTTCAGTCAACAGCGTCAAAAGCCCGAAGATAACGGGCACGCCGGCGTCGAGTTGCACCTTCATCAAGCCGTGCGACACAGCATCGGCAATGTACTCAAAGTGCATTGTTTCGCCCTTGATGAGCACGCCGATGGCGATGACGGCGTCGAAGGGTGCCGTCGACGCTGCAGATGGTGGGTTGCTGCTGGTGGTGGCTTGTTGAGTTAGGTCGCTCGTCGATGAGGACAGGAGGTCGGTTGCGGCGATGCCGCCTGTGGTAGAACTTGCTGCTGCTTGGACGTGGGATGCTCGGTATATACTGTAGATTTTTTTGGTTCGTTTTTAGTTCTTTTTGTCTTCTTTTTGGTCGGTGTACGACTGTATGTATAGAGAGGAGTATGGATGGAACTAACTTCTGCACTGCAATGGGTAATTCATAACTGCCAGGCACGCTCTGGATGACGATATTGTCCTTTGACACTCCGGCTGAAACGAGACTGTTATAAGCTCCGGATACGAGAGCATCGATAAGCGTGGTATTCCAGCGGGCATGGACAATGGCAATGCGAAGTCCCGTGCCTGTTTGTATCATCAGTATACCTACTACCTAGGTACCCTATTGCTGCTATCTGGCTGGCGTCTCTTACCGTCGTATGTTTCTCGCTGTCCGGGTCCTTTGAGGGATGCCATGTTGTTTGTCTTCAGCTACGAGTTCTCTTCTTCCACTGTCTTTGTAGATGGTAAGAGGCTAAGAGCACAGTCACGCTGAAGCATATTTCCAAATCGTGGTGGGGTGACTCTGCTCCACATGCCATGATGTAACGAAAGCGGATGGTTCAGCACTACTGAGGCGTAGTAGTTAACTAACTATACGTGAAGTACCTAGGTAGAAAACTAGATATACTCGAAAGAATGTAATTGGAACTCCTTCTATGTCATTAATGTCCTCTAAGACTCCTCCAGCTTACTGCTAAAAGAGTAACTGAGACAAACAATTGGAAACTATTTAAAAAGAATCAACAGCCTAAAGTACCTCCCTAGACTCCTGCGCGAACCGGATATTGAAAAACAAACAAGATTTTATTCCACAGTCACCGACTTGGCCAAGTTACGAGGGAAGTCGACGTTCAAGCCCTCGCCAACAGCAAGCCAGTAGGCAATCAGCTGCAACGGGATCACGTTCAAGAGACCCTGCAAGCAGTCCACTGTCTTGGGGAGTTCGATCTTCTCAGTCAGCGAAGCTGGGAATTCTTCGTCGTTCTCGTTGCAGATGACAATAGGACGACCGCCACGGGCAATAACTGTTGAGGTTAAGTGTTAGTTAGTGGCCATATTAGCAATTTTACATAACCGTGTATGGCGCTTACCTTGCTGGTATGCATTCAGTGATTTGGCAAAAATCTCATCCCGCGTGAGAATCATGATAATTGGAAGGTTTTCATCGACCAGAGCCAAAACACCATGCTTCAATTCACCAGACATGACAGCCTCACAGTGGAGGTACGAGATTTCCTTGATCTTGAGAGCACCTTCCAATGCCGTGGAGTATTGGCTACCACGACCGAGGAGCAAGAGACTCTTTTGGTTCTTGAAGAACTTGGCACACATTTCCTTGATGGGGTTATTGAGCTTCAGAATCTCACGGAATTGATCAGAGATCTTCGACAGACCGTCCATAATCTCCTCGCGTCTCTTTTGCTTCGATGCACGGTCCTCGCTGAGCGACAAAGCAAACATGACCATGGCAACGAACTGCGAGGTGTATGCTTTGGTAGAAGCAACTCCAATTTCAGGGCCGGCGTTGATGTGCACACCGCAATGAGTGAGAAGAGAGATAGAAGAGCCGACAACGTTGACTATTCCAACAGTCAAGGCACCCCGTTCAAGGCAGTATCGGAGGGCCATAAGAGAATCCGCGGTCTCGCCGGACTGGGAAACGAAGACACAGGTGTCATCACGGAAGACTGGGGCTTGTCGATCCAAGAAATCCGAGGCAAGTTCAACAGCAATAGGAATCTCAGTAAGCTCCTCAAAGATACCACGCACCGCCATGCACGAGTGGTAACTGGTTCCGCAAGCAATGAAAATAATACGACGGCAACGGCGGATGGTGGAAATGTACTGACGGAGACCACCGAGCGTCACCTTCTTGTTCTCGACATCCAGACGACCACGCATAGTGTTGACCACAGACTCGGGTTGTTCGAAAATCTCCTTCTGCATGAAGTGATCGAACTTGCCCTTCATGATTTCTTGCAGTTCCAACTCAATAGTCTGGATGGCGCGAACATTGGATGTACCGTCGTCCTTGGTCAGACGGTGAATGTTGAGCTGGCCTTCGTGGATATGAGCGATATCATCATCCTCCAGATACAGAACCTTCTTGGTATGTTCGACGATGGCGGAGGGGTCAGAGGAGAGGAAAAATTCTGCAGGCTGAGGGATTCCGTCATCGGAAAGGAAAGCGCGAGATTGCGAGCGGTGAAGAAGAGACTTGTCGGGGGGGGCTAAAAGACTGGCGGCTGTCTTCTTGATGGCCACGTTCTGAGAAGCCTGTTCAGCAGGAAGGGCGCCTTCTTCAGAGTACTCGACATCGACAAAGTCGACCTTCATCTTCTTGGAAGTGCGAACGCCGATGACCAAAGGAGAACCCTTGCGAGCGGCAATGACTTCATGTGGATAATGTACAGATTTCATGAGAAGACCGAAAGCTCCTTGAAGCTCCTTGATGACGGCCTTGGCCAACACGGTGAAATCAATATCGGGGTGCTGGTCGTAAAGGTACTTTGCCAGCTTGGCGATGCATTCGGTGTCGGTTTCGGTCTCAAAACGGAAGCCCTTGCTCTCCAGAAGAGCCTTCAGTTCTTTATAGTTGGTGATGATACCATTGTGAACGACGGAGAATTCCCAATTGGGGTCAGACCTGGGGCTCTGTCAGTGGTTCGATCTTTCTGGTAGACAAAACAATCAAGCAAAGTGACTCACCTATGAGGGTGGCAGTTCAATCGTGAAGGAGAACCGTGGGTGGCCCATCGAGTGTGAGCAATGCCCGCGTGGGAATCGAAGGTCTTGTCCATGTTGACGTTGGACTCGGCAATCAATTCTTTCAATTTGGCAACCTTTCCGACCTCCTTGAATGCCAAGACCTCATTCTTCTTGTCACCGTCAACAGCAAGACCGGCAGAGTCATATCCACGGTACTCGAGTCTCGCAAGACCTGTAAAAAAGCACACCAACACGTTAGCTCAGAAGCTCGACACGCAGCCAGCTCGAGACGCAGCTCGTTTTTTGCAGCAGGTAAAGGAACTCACCATTGGTAAGAGTCTCTAGAATCCGTCTACGGTCCTTGTCGACCAGGTAGTTGATGTAGCCAAAGATACCACTGTGGGAGGGAAAAGACGTCAGTACTCTTTCTCCCGCTTTGTGCTTTTGATTTTTCCTCCACGCTAAGTGGTTTGAGCAAAAGGCATTGCTTACCACATTGTTGCTGTTCAAATCACAAGTGGCAAAATAGAATAAAATGGGTGAAGGTGAGAAAGTAGAGGAGCAATTGCGAGGCACCACTCCTGGTAGAAATGGGCGAAGGGATGGATGGTGGTGTGAGAGAAGGTGGGGGGGCGGTCAGAGCGAGCGGTGGAGGAGGGAGCTGCAGATTTGCTGGACGAATGACTTGGCGATTGTAGTGAGAAGAGAGCACAGCTGTGGCTGTGGCAATGGCAATGGCAATGGAGAAGAGAAGAGAGAGAAGAGAGGTGAGCGAGGGGAGAGAAGACGACGAGGAGTTGGGAAGTCAGAGTGAAGACGAGGAAGGAGCAGTTTATTTATTTACACAGCAGGAGCGCATCTCCACCAAATCAGGAAGGCGCCGGCCTCAGCCTGTCATGTCGTTACGCCGTACAGAACATACAGAGCGTACACGCGCACAGCCGGCAAGCATCGTAAGTACGTAGTACAAAGTATCGTACCGTATCGTATTCTGATATAACAGATCTCCGCTCAGCTAAGCTGTGATTGGCCAGCAGCAAAAGGCGGTCGCGGGCAGGGGCAATCTCCACTCGTGCAGAACCCGTATTCAATACGGACCGCGTATTGGGCGTTCCACTGTTTTAGCCTGAAACCATGTCTCATCGAGCATGCCACGATCCCTCTTTCTGCCAAAACAAACACTACATATAATTATGCCATAGTATGTACGGAGTATGCCATGCTATTTACTATTTAGTATTTACTACGTATTAACTATGTTGGCAATCTAACTAGAATTCCAAGCTATTCCATCCAATTCAATCGTCGTCGTTTTAGCAACTCACCAGCCACTAGTCGTGCGTACCTGACTTTATTGTTCCGAATCCCTGGGAACTTTAGCTCGGATTTGCTTCTATTTCTGTATTTTGCTTACGGAGGAATGCGTGTTTTGGCTGAGCTCCCCACCACGAGATAACGCTACCGAGAAAAACATTTCATGTTTTAACAATTTTATGATCATTGATCATTGATCAATGATTACTAACTAACTACGTACTCCGCACACTCGGCGGGCAGCGTGCTCAACTCAGGGGCGTGAAGCTTCAACATGTGGCAGTGCACATTCTATTTTTATACAAATACGGAGTATGATAAACCGTTTTAATTTGGCTGCAAGTTCGTCGACCAGCTAGTGTTTTCAAGGGACTAGTTGGGTCCAAGCTTCTTCAGCCTCCTCCTGCCAAGTGCCATACCTAGCGGTCCTAGCCAAGCGAGGCATGTATGCACTTGCAGTACGTACTTGAAAGTTGATGGCAATCTGGATTCTGACCAAATTATGTACGTAGGACTCGTCGTTGGCGGAAGATGTAGGACGGAATGGAGCGTGTTCACGTGACCGTGGAAAACGCTGAAAGAAAGAATCACGGAATTTTTTGCAGCATGATGATTGGCCGTGCTTGCCTCCGGGACCCACCCACCTTACATTTTGACTCATCTCGCATCGAACGACATCTTTTTGTAGTGAACCAACACCACCAAATCGCAGCAATCTTGACTGACTGCACCAGCTAACAGTTGGCGAATTAGTCGACTTCGGCAGCAACAATTGATTGCTAGAATGGAAGGCGCTAAAGGATCATCGCGCAAACGCTGTGGTATGTATATACATATATAACCTTTGCCCTTAATCAGTATCCGTCAAGATCAGATAAATAAGAGTATGCACTAACCTCGTCAGGCGTTCTTGGTGCAACTGGAGCGGTTGGGACTCGCTTCGTCCTTCTCCTCGCCAATCATCCGCAACTAGATCTTGTGGCATTGGGCGCATCTGAGAGATCCGCGGGCAAACGATACCGAGACACAGTGCGCTGGAAGCATTCATCGCCAATACCGACCAAGACCGCCGAAATCATTGTGCGGACGTGTGAGCCTGACAACTTCTCCGACTGCGACATCATCTTTTCCGGTCTGGATGCCGATATCGCCGAGGATATAGAGATTGCCTTCCTGAAAGCCGAATTTGCAGTCTTCTCGAACGCAAAGAGCCATCGACTGGTCCCCTCAGTCCCGCTCGTGATCCCGACTGTCAACATAGAGCATCTCCAGATAATCTCATCACAGCGTCAGCAACGCGGCCTTCAAAAGGGCTTTCTAGTCTGCAACTCCAACTGCGCTGTAGTTGGACTTGCTGTCCCCTTTGCCGCTCTTCAAAAGTTTGGACCTGTCGATCAAGTCAGCATTGTGACAATGCAGGCCGTCTCAGGCGCGGGGTATCCTGGTGTTAGTAGCATGGACATTCTGGACAACATCGTGCCGTTCATCCCTGGCGAAGAAAATAAAATCCAGGCCGAAGCATCCAAGATCCTCGGTACCCTCAACGAAGAGTCTACGCAGGTAGTCAACCGACCGCTACGCATCTCCGTTGCATGCAACCGCGTTCCAGTACTAGACGGCCACACTGTCTGCGTATCAGTCCGATTCGCAACCCGGCCACCGCCTTCTGCGGCTCAGATCCGTGACGCGATGAAGGAATATACATCTGGCGTCCAAACTCTCGGGTGTCCCTCTGCTCCGCGACAGGCAATTGTAGTTCTAGACGAGGTGGACAGGCCACAGCCTCGTCTGGATAGGGAAACAGACAGGGGTTATGCCGTCAGCGTGGGCAGGATTCGAGAGGATGCAAGCGGTATTTTCGATATCCAGTTTGTCGCACTCAGCCATAACACAATCCTTGGTGCTGCAGGGGCTTCTATCCTTAATGCAGAAGCTGCCATTCTCAAAGGCTACATCTGAACTTTGGACCTGCTCACTTCCATCGTTCACTAGCAATGAGAACTTCAAATAAAAGTCCGTTTTGTACAGGATTAAGGCTATTCAAATGAAGATACGAGTCCAGGAAACCTTCCAAGATGTAATAATCCAGGCGTTTTTGAGCATTGCAAAATAGAAATACGTATATACAATTATACTGACTCACTGAGTATATCCATACCGAGTGGGTAATCGGGCTGTTTTCGCCTTCCAGAAATAGTGGGTCTGGGGTATTAAATGCATACTACGTACTAGTACGTATTTGGTAGCCTGGACGAACAACACCTTGCAAGTTGAGTCGCCAGATTTCTTTCTCTCATTTTCGTATATTCTAATTGAGGCCACTAATAGGTCAAAGTAAGGAATACCATCGTCGCTATCGGGACATTTTGTTTCCATTTTCATATTGCATCACTGACGGCCCAGCAGATCAGGCTACGAGTTCTATTCTATCGGCGAGAGATGATTAAATACCTGCGTACATACGATAAATATACATAATCTACCATACCTAGGTATCAGACCATTTTCTTCAAGCTTCGGGAACCTTGGAATCTAGCTTAAAAATGGATACAAGAAGCTCTCTTTTCAACAAAGGGGATCGAATGGGAACACCCAGTTGTCAGATTCAGGGAGGCGGAGGAGCTATTAGGCCCCGTCAAGCATACAATCGCCAGATTCCTCTGCGGCTGTCCAAGATCGAAGACAAGACTCTGCAGACAAAGTACATCTTCAGCAATTTATGTGCCGTGTCTTGCAACAACTTCCCGCCAAACCGTGATGCCCAAGATATATACATTAAGCTGACGGGACGGATGATCCAGGGAGATTATGTGGTAACCGCCCGCCCGTTACCAGGCTTTCCAGATGGATGCACCAGTCTCTCCGATCCGCAGCGGACGTGGATTCAAGTCGGCATGACCGATGAGCTTGTTGGGGAGATCTACGACCCGTTTAGCCAGGGCGGCAACGCATATCTCAGCAGGATGGATGTTGAGGTCGGTTTTGCTTCGGCTAAGAAGTTCAATGACTAGACATATGATCAGGACGCCTTGGCTGAGTCTATGATCAAGCTGTTCCAGAATCAGATCTTTTCCCCCGGTTAGAGATTTTTGATGGATGCCTGGAATATCCCCCTCTTTTTTATTGTTAAGACCACTCAACTTGCCGACCTGAGTATGGAAAAGCAACTTGACGGATAATTCTGGACAGACGCTAATGCGCGAGGCATCTTGGTGCCCTAGATCGCTATCAACTTTTACAAGAGTGCAAGCTCTCCTATCAAACTTTCGGGATCTACTAGTAGAGGCCTGGTTAATGTTATAACTTCTCCAGACTTCAAGTTTGAATATATGGGTATTGGAGGTCTAGATATGGAGTTTTCTACTATATTCTGAAGAGCCTTTGCCTCTAGGGTCTTCCCTCCTGGCCTGATTGATAAGCTTGGCATCATGCACGTCAAGGGCATTCTGCTGTATGGTCCCCCTGGCACAGGTAAGACATTAATAGCCAGGCAAATGGTAAGATGCTGAATGCCAGGGAGCCCAAGGTCATAAACGGCCCTGAGGTTTTAAATAAATATGTCGGGCAGTCGGAAGAGAATATCCGAAAACTTTTTGCTGATGCAGAGAAAGAGTATAAAGAAAAGGGCGAAGAGTCCGGGCTCCATATCATCATCCTTGATGAGTTGGATGCCGTGTGCAAGCAAAGAGGATCAGGGGCTGGAGGCGACACTGGTGTGGGAGACAGTGTTGTTAATCAACTTCTATCCAAACTCGATGGTGTCGACCAACTGAATAACATTCTGCTCATTGGAATGACAAACCGCAAGGACATGATTGATGATGCACTCTTGCGTCCCGGTCGTCTGGAGGTCCAGATTGAGATCAGTTTACCAGAGGAGCGTGGACGCCTGCAGATTCTCCAGATCCACACGTCCAAGATGTCCAAAAACGGGATTATAGATCAAGACGTCGCCCTGGAAAAGCTAGCAGGCTTAACCAAAAACTTTTCCGGTGCTGAAATCAACGGTCTCGTCAAGGCGGCGACGTCGTTCGCATTTAATCGTCACATCCGCGTGGACGCTATGGCGCAGATCAGCGACGATGTTGCTCAAATGAAGATTAAAAACGAAGACTTTATGAATGCCCTGGCCGAGGTTCGGCCTGCATTTGGTGCGGATGATGAAGAGCTCGGGGAGGTCATTGCGTATGGCATTCTCCATTTCCCATTTCAGTCCGACTATAAAGAATATTCTTGACAATGGGCATGTTTTTGTCGAGAATGTTTGCAAGCTAGATCGCCTGAGGAGGATGTGTGTTCTTTTGCACGGACCTAATTCGTCTGGAAAGACGGCTATTGCGAATAAGATTGCGTTGGATTCTGGATACCCGTTTATTAAGTCTGTAAGTATTGCATTTTTTACGGCAATCGTCTATTATTTGGATTCGGAAAGCGGCTTCTATGTCCTCATTCGAGCGTCTTCATACTAATAGCAGACTTCACAGATCACACCAGAGAAGGTCCTTGGCTTTGCCTCGGAGGCTGCCAGGAAAGACTATGTTTTTAAGATATTCACTGATGCTTATAGAAGCCCCCTAAGCTTGCTCATCATAGGTGGGTTCAATTTCCAGGTTCAGACTAATCCTCATTTAAACAGTATGACTGAATGAATTATATGCAGATAACATCGAGCGTTTGATCGAGTGGAATCCCGTGGGCCTACGACTGTCCAACACCATGGTCCAAGCCCTCCTCACTCTCTTCAAAGCACCGCCTCCCAAGGTAAATCCACCCTGCCATGCACCACTGCTCGCCCCCATGCCCATCTTACTAAACTCTCTGTCTAGGGCCACCGCCTCCTCACCCTAGCAACCACCTCCCGCCGGACTGTTCTGGACCAGCTCGACATGCTCGAGGCTTTCGACCAACAGATCGCCGTCCCGGCCGTGGCCGACATGCGCGAGTTGGGAGTCGCCCTCGGCGAATTTCAGGCGTTCGACCCGGCCGGCATAAAACAGAGCATTGACATACTGCGCCAGTACAGTGACAGTGACCGCGTGGGCGTGGGCATCAAGACTGTGCTAACGATGACTGAGTCGGCGCAGATGGTGCCCGAGCCGGCGAGCTGGTTTGCTGAGCAGTTAGGCGGGGCGATTACAGCGAGAAGTGCGGGGAGGTCGATAGAGTGAACATTTGCAAACACTACGCCGTCAGCTGGCCCCAATGACCCAATGAGTGACTCGCCAGGTGTACATGACAGTCTACATGTACATGGTTGTTAGGGCTAGATCAATATAATTGACGCCACCAACGTGGGGGCTGCTTAGTCATCGGGATTTCCCCTCATCCTTCAATCCTGGGCTCAGCATTCTTAATCCTTATATTTCCTCTACTTGAACGAGTTATCTGCTTTGTACAACCACAGAAAAGGAATATTATTCTCGAGTCACACAGGCAATTGTTCAGCGCTACGAATAGGAAAATGACCAGCTCGGGTGACGTGGAGGACAACTTGGACTTAGCAAAGGTACAGCCAACTCATTTTCTCGAAGCAAGGCATATGATATCATTTCTCCCTCGATGGAATGCAATATTGACTTAAAACTTAATATGGATAGGCCTTCAAAGAACTAGCCCAGTGCGTTGGTCCCAGGACACATTCCTCCTCGTCCCTGGCTGTGATGTATGCTAATCTGGCTTTTATTTTGACAGGGGCGAGAGTAGGGCCCGTGCGCTAGAGAATCACTTAAGCAGGCTGGAACAGAAGATAGAGGAGCTCCTGCAAGCCGTAGAATCCAAGCCTGACGGCAACAACAGCAGCAAAATCAACAACCAGGAGTCGCTATCTAGCGCAAAGGGACTCCCCGACAAGTCGCCCCAGGCCGCACAACAGTCAACAGATCATGAGAAACCCGGCTCATCGAAAAGCTTGTCGAAATGAAAGAAGCCATCCGGGCCCTTTTCGACGACGCCCTTCTCCGTAATAATAGCGTCGATTAGGGCCGCCGGCGTAACGTCAAATGCCGGATTCCACACATCTATGCCTGTGGCTGCCAACTGGATGGTCTCCATCTGCAAAGAGTCTCCCACGCGCGTCTGCAAGGGACCCTTGATACTGGTCACCTCCGACGGGGCGCGTTCCTCGATTATAATCCCACTTCCTGATTTTGTTCCTCGGTCGATGGTTGTGCGTGGCGCGGCCACAAGAAATTTGACGCCGTGATGGCGTGCAAGCACGGCCAGAGCATATGTTCCAATTTTGTTCGCAGTGTCTCCGTTGGCTGCCACTCGATCTGCCCCGACTACGATAGCGGAAACCTTGGAATCAGGCTTTGCGAGCAGGGCGGCTGCCATGGAGTCAGTAATCAGGGTTGCCGGCATCTTGTCGTGCACTAGTTCGAATGCCGTCAGTCGAGCTCCTTGGTTGTATGGTCTTGTCTCTGTGCAATAAACACGGTTCAAGGCATTTTGTGAGTGGATGGACCGGATGACGCCTAAAGCTGTGCCATAGCCTGCAGTTGCCAGAGACCTATATAATAGCCGCAGTTAGTATATAACCAGATAGATAGGAAAATAGGAAATAGTAGGTTATCGAACCCTGTATTGCAATGAGTCAGTACATTGACCTTGGTCTGTCCCAGCGCTGTTGCTGCTCGCTCAAGAATCCATTTTGATCCCCACGCTCCAATGTTCTGGTTGTCATTGAGATCATTAACCAGCATCAACTCTGCCTCCTGCAAGTAAAGCGTAACGAGACTCTGACCCGTAGAGCCCTCGGTCTTGATGTGCTCGGACACTTTCTCTTCAAATTTGTGCGCTGCGTCCGCCAGGTTCACTGCCGTCGGCCGACTCGTGACAAGATAGTGTAACTTCTCAACGATAAACAGGCCAACCTCCTCCGCAGAGGGCGACAGTTTCCCACCGACTAGCAGTGCATTCAATTCAACTGCAAGCGAGAGTATTGCGACGATCGCAATGCCAGGTGCGCCGCGAACGCGCATTTCCTTGATTGCGTGCCAGCCATCTTGCGCGGATCGGATGGGGATATACGTTTCGACGAAAGGGAGCTGCAGCTGGTCTAGAATCTGCAACTGCTTGTCTGTGTATTTTATTGCCTGGAGGGACATATTCGATGGTGCTTTGCGCAGTACTTTTGAGTGTATAAAATTTTTCTTCCTGTATACCCCAACTGAGATGGAGATGACCCCGCACTGTGAAGAGCAGAAGAGCAGCGAAAATAAAAGGTCAGTTGCTGTGTTCTCAGGGAAGACAGGAATGGGCACTGGGATGGAAGAATAATAGCCACATGCTATATGCCAAAATTCTTACTGGCCTGTTGACAGTTGACAGCTGGCGAGGCAAATCAAACTGCACGCCGCAGTGGGGTTCTTCTACCACTTTTCTACGATTATACCAGTTTACCTGGGTACAGAACACCTAGGTACATGCACATGCTAGCATAATTGAGCATTACTCCATTACTATTTGACTATTTAGACTCATCTCAACAAGAGCAGATTAAAAGGAACAACCGAAGTATTCCAGGGCTGGACGAGCAGCATCACGCCACCGGCAGACTCCTTGATATCATTCCAAGTCTAAACATCAGCGGTCCATTTTTAACCTATCGCTCAGCTCAGTTCACTACTGAAAAGAGGCCTTTCGTTATATATCATAACCGGGGCCTAGAGACCGAATGGCAACCGCGGAAAGATGATATAAACAACCTTCTCGTCGCGACTCATCGATTGGAACTGCAAGACCCGGTTGAAACCCCGCCGAAGTATTCTAGCATAGACATTTTGGACTGGATGGATTTATCGGGCGGATATGTATAGCACTAGTAAAGACAACCTCCTCCGTCAATCAACAGCCCAATATATCTATCTTCTCAGGGAATGTAGTCCATACCGTTGTTTCCACGCACGAAGGCGTCGCCGTAGGATCGTCTTAATTGTCCATTAACGTACTCCTCTGTTTTCTCCAAGGCAATGTTCATGTAACCGTCGACCGACTGCAGCTCGCCTGTTTGCCAGAGCTCGTTAGTAAGAGTGAGTGCGCTGTCTTTTGAAGTGGAATGGTTCTATCGGACCTTGGTAGACGACGCCGGAGTTGAGTTTCACAGTCACCGGGGCTCCGGTTATCTCACTAAGGAAAGTGGAAGGGTCCTTTCCCTCAGCCGCTGCTCCGTTCTCCATGGTGCTTGTGAGTTGGGGATGAGTGCGATGGGAAGATGGATTGTGAGTCTCAAAGAGTTCCCTGTTACGAGTTAGTCTGGTTCTGTGAGATACCGCGCTATTCCGTATTAGTCACTGGCGGTAATCTATCAGAGGAAGTTTGGCGCGTATCCCGCAGAGCCTCGTAATTATACCGTACGCTTGTTGTTACATAGTAATACATACTGATGATACTTTCCGACGTTCAAATTTCTCTACTTCCACCAACAAGCCAAGTGCCGGCTCGACGCTCTCTCACCAAAACCTACATACGAAAGACTGCCTGTCAAGATTTATTGAAAAGAATACCATGCGGTCTTTTTTCAAGAAACCGGCCTGGGCCACGACTGATAACGAGCCTGCTGCGGCCGAGTTCTACCGCCGATCCGAACAGACGTACAATGATATCCTGAAAGCACGCAGACAACAGCGTCGCGAAGAAGCCGCGAAGTCTTCTTTGAGTTCTTCAGCCGAGCCGGGAGCTCCCACCAAGCCTCATTCAAAACGCCGCCGCGTATCGGATCCAGATGACGACGACAAGCCGAGACAAGAAGCATCGGAAAGAAACAACGAGCCAGAATCATCGTCTTCGCCGTCCGGAAAGCGAAAAGAAGCTGGTGCTGACGTAGGTGATGAGGATGTTGGTATCGACGCGTCAGAGGGAGGCTTCCCGGCTGTAGACAGACAAGAAAGAAACTTGCTTGACGTTCAAATAGTCGAAGCTATACGGAGGGAAGACTCGTCGTCTTCTAGTTTGCCCGCAAAGTATAGTGACAGGCTTTCCAAAGAAGGATTACCAACAGCGAAAGAACCATTGCAAAGCGCAAACCAGCCACCAAAACCGACCGCGGCCAGAGAAGGAAATGCGCGCAGTGATCACGATGTAAGGAAAAAGGAAGCAGTGAAGCAAGAGAAAGACCCTGCCGTTGAAATACTCATAACCTCTGCTATCGAGAACACAAAGCCCTTGGTGGTTTATCGGCGAATGTCTCAGCGATTCCGAGATGTGCGTCTAGCTTGGTGTGAGCGGCAAGGGTTTGATAACAAGATGACATCGTCTGTGTACCTGACTTGGAATAAAAGGAGACTCTTTGATGTAACGACATGTAGAAGCCTTGATTACAGTGCTTTGGCGTCACTGTCAAATAGTCTAGACCTGGAAGATGATGCCCCGTTGCGCGTCCATGTGGAAGCTGTGACGGACGAACTGCTGCAATCGACTCGGAATACAGCAGCAGTTGATGATGAGCACGAAGTTGAAGATGAAGACGAAGACGAAGAAACGCAGGCTTCATTCCATATCATTTTGAAGAGTCAAGGCCGTGGAGATATGCGAGTCAAGGTCTTGCCGCAGACAACTGTCTCGCATATCATTGCCAACTTTAAGAAGAAAAGGAAGATTCCGCCAGCCAGCACGGTCTCCCTGTCTTTTGATGGCGACCTTCTCGATCCTGCCTCCCAGCTGAAGGACTATGACATGGCAGACCTCGATCTTGTGGATGTTCTCGTCCGGTGAGCAGCCAGTATCTGTCCGCTGTCTTGGTATGTAACATTAATGTTAGTTTGTTGATTATTACATGACTTCCACCTAACTAATAGATATATATACGTATCACACCATAGATATTCGATACCGTATGACTATGTCTAGGTAATAGTAGGTAGGCATATTTCTTGTATAGATCGACCTATGACAACGGCGGGAGCGGAAGTGCGGCCAAAATCTTGGGGAAAATTTCTTGCCCCTCCACCTCCATCCATTTCATAAGATGTGATTATTTATTCTCTACCACAAACCCTCCACAATGAAAGTCATCACCGTAAACTTCCTCACATGCGCCGTGAAGGCCTGCAGAGGTTCACCATCAGCCTCGCCACTGCACTTCAAAGACGCAGAGCTTGAACAAGAGGAGCTAGATTTCAATCCCAGCTTAATACGGAACATTCTCCCAAGAATTGACTGGGATTCCCTGAAAGTAACAGCACAGGAGGTGAGTATTCTCAATTATTTCATGTTGCGCATTTTGATCGTCTCGCTTCAAGTCCGCAAATCGCTAAAAGTTCTGCTACCAGCTCGGATTCCCCGATATATCAGGCACGAAACCAGATGACGACGCAATCGACGACGCGCTCCTGAGGGATTTGCACAAATTGCTGCTAGAGACACACGTGACTGAAGGGAAGCTATGCTGTGCCAATTGTGGGCATGAATATCATATCAAAGAGGGGATTGCCAATTTCCTGCTCCCGAGTCATCTGGGTGAGATTTTGTCGTCTTGCGATACACCGTCGTTATTCTTTGATTACTGAATTGCTGATTTGTAACTATTGGTTTTTTACCCCCTGCAGTTTAAGCGAACTAAAGATTCTCACCTACCTATCCAATCATCAGGCAGAGCTTTCTTCCATCGACTGCCTCGAAGATGGTTCTCTACAGTCGATGACCGGCATCCCGAACTCTCTCTTCTCGACGCTGTACAATATCTATTGGCATGATTCGTCGCATAATTACACCACTACCGCCGCATTTCACCCTCTCTTCATGAATTATCGAGAAGATCCCGGATCAGCAGCCTGGGTTCGGTAACGCCAGGAACAAGCATGATATAGGATCGAGCTGGTCCTTGAAATGAACTCGATTGTTTCGGTATCATCGTGAAGCTTCAAGTGACGCCATGTAGGAGACAATTAGTCACTACGAAGGCCATTATCATATATTGATATTGAATATAACTTGGAAAGACCTAACTTTACCTAGGTAAAACGGGCCTAGAGGATCCCCAGCTTATCGTTTTCGTCTCCCAAATATTAAAGTTGATAGAACAAAAAAATGTTGTTTAACAAAAGATTGTAAAAGTATTGTATTGTACATAAAACCACAACCACCCATGCATCCAAGGCGTGGACTCCCAAAACTCCCCCACGAGTCAGTAAGTTATAATATCAACCGATATTTCTTTTTTGAAAATGAAAGAAAAAGTCTGCAAAATCCATGCCCCCCTTCTCCGCCGCTTTTCCGAAGAAAACGCCTATTTAATGCAATTGTACAAAGAACGCTTGTCGATTTCCCGCCGAGTAGAGAGTACGTATTAAGTCACTCTCTCGAAATGTGGAATTATTGTTCACGCGCATCAATTAAGAAAGCCCTTACAGCCTGCTGAACCACAGAGACAAGGGATCCGGTCTTCACTGTCCCACTCTCTCTCGAACTTATAGTCGTAGGTGAGTTCCTCATCTATAAGCCACATATTTAGTATCTTCCGCAAGACAGTAGTTGATCAAAAATTACAGGAGCAAAAAAGTGGTTTGGGGGGAAGTACCAACCTTTGTTAATGTCTCGCAGCGCATAGATCACTATTCTTTTACTGCCATCTACCCGAATGATTTTTGCCGTACAATTAGGAGTACAGCTATGGTTGATGAACCTTGCGATACCTCCACGTTTCGTAGCATCAATTACAGCATTCTCGTCGATTCGGAAAAGATAGCTGCTTCCAATTCCGCTCTTCAAATATCTCCGTTCCCGCATGTCAGCCACTTGTTGTCGGACTTTCTCACCGACGTATTCAATGATCATATCATTGGCTGTAATATTTTCCTCTGCATAGAGTCCCCAATTGTGAATAGCCGAGCGTGCAAATCTGACGGGCTTCTTACGCTTCTTGAGTTGATTGAAGCGTAATGCATCCCCATCGCCGCCTTGAGGGGGGAGAACCTGTTTCTGCGCGTTGATATCAGCGGCAAGTCGACGGTTTTGGACTCTCGTAGATCTTGACGTGGAATTGGACACGGGCTTAGTTGGGCCGGTTTTTGCGGGATCGACAGGCACAGCTTGAGGATCGGTTTGTGCGAGTGCTTCTCTTTCTTCTCGCGCCTTCTGGACTTTGATACGGTGAGGCAGATATTTTGATTTTTCCGCCTCGAATATTCTTTTTCTACCCTCCGTTCGAGCGGATCCAGTCACATTGGGTACGAAATATCCAGGAATGGACATGTCCGCGTAGACTGGTCCGTTTTCTCCGTATCGATTTAGATGCTTGACTTCCCGCTGTCTCCAGGCCCATATTGCTACATTACCAACTTCTGCCGGTAGTATGTCGTAAAGAGTGTCTTTAAGAAAATCCAGGTCTTCATCATCTTTAACTAGAGACTGCCAGCCGTCAAGATCGAGAACCAGTGCATCATCATCGACAACGCTTGGCCGTGGTTGATCATATGAGACATCCAGATTAACTTCAGGCTTCGCAAAGGGCAAGTCAGATTCTTCTACTTAATGTTAGCTATTGGTACTCGTCTGAACATAGGAAAATGGTATACAAACCAAGGCTGAATTCTGTTGAACGCAGTATTAAATTGTCATCATCAAACCTGTCGCCATCGAAGAAGGGAGGAGGGTGAACATGGCCATCAGGATCAAGAACCATAGTCTCAATGTCACAGAATTCGTGGTCATCCTTGGGCCTTTTCCGAGAATCGAGCCCATCGTCAATAAGTCTTTTTCTCTTTTTGGGTGAAACAGATAAGTTGAGATCAATCTGCTGGAGCATCAAATCGTCGTCTTCTTTCTTCTCAACGCCTTCGGCAATCACGTAATCAGCAGCCTCATTTTCCATAGACGGACTTTGGGATGCGTAAATGTCATAATCGTCTTCAGTGTCAGAAGCTGAAGAATCGTAGCTTGACCGGCTTGGCGATCTACTTGCGAGTTCGTCGGTATCTCTTGACATGGGCGTTCGCGCATCATCGTCTGAATCTCCTGCTTCGTGAAGATGATGAAGACGATGGTGGAGCGGCCGTACATCCCTTCGACGCAGTACGTGACCACGTCTTTCGTCCACATAAGTTGCACGGCCGAGTTGACCTCGATGAGATTTACGAATGCGAGGAAGAGCAAGCAGGTCAAGTGGACGTGAGTGCAATGAGTCGTTAGGCACGCCAAGCTGAAATGGGTTCGGCCTATTCGCCTCGGGATCCTGAATGCCTAAAGCTTTCCTTCTCGACGAGTGCCTATCTGGGTCGAGGTATTCATATAGAAAGGGAGCAGCTATCCGAAATTTGACGTCTTCCAGAAGCTTCGTCTTCAATTCACGCACGACGACACTCAGCACTTCCTTTGACGGGTCCAAGTTACGAGCACGCTGTTGTTTTTCCTCATCCGCCTCCAGTTGCTGCTCCTTCAGCACTCTCTCCTTTTCTGCCTTGGCTTTCTGTTCCGCATGTAGACGTTCGGGGCTCGGACTGCGCTCGTAATTGGGATTTCCATAAGGCTGGCTTTCCATATTCATGATGTAAGTGAAAAGAGGGGTCATGTGGCACATTTTGTAACACCTCATGGTCTCCTCTTCACCCCGTCGAGAGTTTTCAAAGATGATATAGTATCCGGTCTTATCGCACCTTACAGCCTTCCAGTCAAAGGTTCTGAGCCGCTTTTGCAGGTGAGATACCGTAGAACCCAAAACGGGGACATAGCAATGGGCTATAAAAATATACGGATCGCGCTTTATTTGTTGCAATATAGGTGTCTCTTCGACGAGAGAAGGAGCCGTGGGTTTCAAGATAGATGCCTTGGGGCCCTCTGGTGGATTAAAAGGAGGCCTCGCCGACGAGCGCCCCGAAGGTCCCTTTGGAGCCGTCGGCGGAGGCTCGTTGTTGTTGGTCGGGGGAGTATCATGACGGCTCCCTTCTATAGACGGGTGGTTATTTTTCTGCCACGACTCAATAGCTTTCTCAACCAGACGCTGTGACAAGAGTCCATCACGGTCGAGTTCAACCCGAATGCGACGTGTGCCAATACGCTGCTCTTTTTTGCATTCATAATACGCACGCCGCGCAGCAGCAGCAGCAGACAGTGGCCCGGTATTCTGGAATGAGGCTGTATCTTTGAATTTAACAAGGCAAATGCCAAGGGGCCTTCCTGTAACTGGGTCGGTGCGATTATCAATGTGGGCAACTTCTCCGAAGCTGGAGAACAATGCATTTATAGGAGCAATAGGCGTTAAGGCGTCAAACCCGGTAACAACAATCTGGGAAGGAGCAGCTCGGCCAAGAGACGTAGCGGCGTCGAATTGCCAATGTCGTAAAGAATAAGGTGATAACCTCAATTTTACTTTCAGCTTATTCGCAGAACCTCGAACGTAACTTGGCACCGAAAGCCGTGGATCGGTGTTTTTTGCATGTGCATGCGTCTGGACAAAGTCCAGATATTGAAGCTTCCTCTTCTTGTCCCTGGTCGTAGACCTTTTGTCTAACTCCGGGTCATAAGTTGCTTTGCAGCCTTTGACCTCGAATGGCAAGGCGGGTTGTGTAGCGCAGGGTAGCGTTTCAGTGACATCCACAGAGCGACCGATATTAGAGCCTTCATCGTTCCTAGTCACATCAACCTTAGTCTTGAAATCAGAATTAGGTACGGGCTTGGTCTGGTAGGGGCTGCGGGGGTTGGGCGACGCTGATTGCATAGCAAGCGTATTCTGCGATGGCTGCGTTCCATTCATTGAATGTGGGCTATCAGCAATAATTTGGGCAGATAGCTCAACTCCCGTGTGTTTTGACGTGGTGGCCCCATTCACGTGGTTAAAGGGCGGTTCATCTTGTACAATAACCGCACATGTACCATTGGGGCCTTCCCCGCCAGACAAATGATCATGGTCATCCTTTTTGACGGTGGTCGGTGTAGTCACTGACTGAACGAGCCCATTGCTATTTCCGGGCATCGATCTGGCTGCTCGTCCACTGTCATCCGATATTCTGGACCGTCGCGACTGGAGGACCGACGGCGCGGTTGGGAAGAAATCGGCAAACCCTGCAGACAACCGCGACATGGTGTGGAAGGCTACTCGCCAAGAGCTCTCTGAATCAAAGCAATCACCATCATTGTTGTGAAGTTGCCCTGATGGCTTGCGCGATGCGATTCCAAAGAGCTTTTATCAAGGGCGTGTAACAGGACCGGTTGCCAAGAATGGCCTGAGTAGGTAGATGGGAATAGCAAGGAAACCTTTCAGGAGGTTGGCGCGTGTAATACGTAAGCCCACGGCCGAGCTGATATGGCTAGAGACGGTGGTAGTCCGCGGGGAGGTCTATAGGCAGTCCTGAGTACGCATCGCAGACAGAAAAACGCAAATCATCAATGATTACAGCAAGAGATCCAGTGACCGCGGCGCTAGGCCCAAGAAAGCAAGAAGCAGCCGCGCCGAGAGTGAACGCTCACTCAGCCAATGACATGATAGCAATCACATGACTTTGGCGGGCTCACGTGACCCAGCAATTGGGGGTTATAACCCTAACTTTGGTGTACCATAGTGTAGCATAACGAGGCAATTGTACATGTATATATGTGTATACATGCATTGAGCTGCTGATTAAGTGGATTTATGTTAGTCATCTAGGTATAGCGCATGCTTGTATCCTGCGTGTCATGCAATCGTCGGAGCTGGCCAGTTTACCAGCTGGGCTGCAGTCAACTGTCATATGCCTGATGCTGTACTAGTAGACTAAGTACAAAAGCGCGGCCTCAGGCAGCAAGATGTTTCCTTATCTGATCGCGCATCCCCACCAGCTTATCAACACAACGCGTGATTGGCCGCAGCTTCATTCTCTGATCGTGCGCCACCGCAACAAGGACAGATGGCCAGATTTATCATCACGCAACGGCTCTTCCACCCATTTATATTGGAGCGTCTGAGTAGAGATGAGTCTATATTGATTCGATCTCGAAGATACATTTAGTACCGCTCTCTGCGTGCGTTGCCCTGTCAGTCCGCCATTGATACCGTAGATTTCTAGCGCTGCCGGCGCATCAGCTTCTCTTTTTTCTTGTTCACGCCAATACGTGCTGGATAAAAGACCAACCGGAAAGTTTTTCCAAACATGCAACCTGTTGCAAGGAAGTTCTTCCTCGCATTTTTCTTACTGTGTGTGCCGACTCACGCCGTTGCGCAAAAGCACCAAGACTCGCCATTCGCTCCTAACCTCTGTGCGGTAAGGAATCCGTAGCCGACCTATCCTTACTCTCTTACTGGAGCTAATTGCTTTTTTTTGTTCTTTGTGTTTATAGATCGACTCCAAGGCTACAGTTTCTGATACATGTGCATCGTACGGTACAATCGACTCATTGAACGATGAAATCCACCCCCTTCTCACCGCTGTCACCCGTGACACCGACTTCTTTTCATACTATCGACTAAACCTGTTTAATAAAGTTTGCCCCTTCTGGCAAGATGAGAATAGCATGTGCGGTAATATTGCGTGTGCGGTAAATACAATTGATTCCCAAGAAGACTTGCCGCCGGTATGGCGTATCGAGGAACTCAGTAAATTGGAAGGACCGCGTGTTGGTCATCCCGGACGACAACAGCAGAAAGAACGCCCTAAACAGCGGCCTCTGCAAGGTGGATTGGGTGAAGATGTTGGAGAGAGTTGTGTTCTTGAGTATGATGACGAGTATGACGAAAGAGATTACTGCGTCCCCGAAGACGAGGATGCTTTGGGCAAGGGCGACTACGTTAGTCTGGTAGATAATCCGGAACGGTTTACGGGCTACGCTGGTCTGGGAGCACACCAAGTCTGGGATTCTATTTACCGAGAGAACTGTTTCGTGAAAGCATCGGCCCCGGCCTCTTCACAGCTGTCACCCCTTCAGGGGTTGCAAGAGCAGGCTGCCAATGATTTCCGCAGCGTACTTCACAAGGAGCAACCACAACCCGATGATGAGTGCATTGAAAAGAGAGCCTTTTACAGACTTGTTAGCGGGATGCATGCCTCTATTTCTACACATCTTTGCTGGGAGTATTTCAACCAGACGACAAACGACTGGGCGCCGAATGTGCAGTGTTATAAAGACCGGCTCCACAATCACCCGGAGCGTATATCAAATCTATATTTCAACTATGCTCTCGTCTCCCGGGCCGTTGCAAAGCTCCAAAAACATCTACAAAAGTATAACTTCTGCTCTTTCGACCCTGATCAGGACCTGGCTACCAAAGAAAAAGTTTTGTCGCTTACAAACACACTGCAAAAGCATCCGCAAATCTTTGACGAGGCAGTCATGTTTCAGGATGAAACTGGCATCGACCTAAAAGAAGATTTCCGCAATCGGTTCCGCAATGTCAGTCGCCTAATGGACTGTGTTGGGTGCGACAAGTGCCGCTTATGGGGCAAAATTCAAGTCAATGGCTACGGAACGGCTCTCAAGGTTCTCTTTGACTACGATGAGACTAAGGACGGCGAAAACCCGCCGTTGCGTCGCACTGAACTTGTTGCCCTCATCAATACGTATGCCCGGATTTCCAACAGTGTTGCTGCCGTGCGTAGTTTTAGAGAGGCAGTGGAATCGGGCCATGAAGATCGCCTAACGATCCATCCAGAGGTCTCCTCATCCCCCTTGGCAGCCAAACCTCGCGAGTCCGAAAACGCCGTTCGATACTACAAGGATGGCATATCTAATATATTCATTGAAGAAGAAGACGAAGACTACGCCTATGAAACTGAAGATCTGCCATGGATACGCCGCGGCAACCCGGAGTCAATCGGTGAGATTTTTGTGCAAGAATGGAACATGTTCTGGGGGACATTTTTGTGGGTTTTGAGGAGCTGGATGGCGCTACCTCGTCTTTTGTAAGTCTATCTTGCCTTTATTTACCCTTGTTGGGTGCCTCGTCTTGCTAACAGTTCGATTATAGATGGCACGTCGTTCTTTACGAATCCCACCGTTTATGGAACTACTGGCTGGGATTACCAGTGCCTCAACGGCAGTGGAAGATCCAGTTCCCTCGTCCTTCGCGTGATGAGCTGTAGTTTTCTTGTCATACAATTCTTCATGGCATAGACATAAAGGCGTTTTGGTCACCTTTTCACTTTTCACTTTTCACTTTGCATTTCTGCATAGCGTTATTTGTAATATACTGTACTTCCTCCGCTTTTCCTGTTCTTGTCCTGTTCTTTCCTGCGATGATAGTTCTGTTTCGCAACAGGGCCTGTTCCTTGGCTGTAAATAGTAGAAGCATTACTCCCATAGACGATGACATGTGATTACATCTTGCACTCCATCTTCTTCATACCATTCCACGCCGGGAGCAGTTCTGATTTCGAAGTCGGCATTGGAGGGTCATCCATGCCATTTCATTCCATTCCCCGAATAGTAATGACACCTCGTTCTCCTTAATTTCCTGTGTGCTCAATCAATCGAGGGTTTCAGCTTTCGGCAATGTTGAATGTTGAACCTCGGGCCGCTTGAGGCTCTCGACCAAACACGTTGCAGCGCCGCCAAGCCTTCCCGCTTTCAACTTTGTCGCTGACTTCGCTCGTTCATCCCAATTCATCATTATTCCAGCAAGCATCCTCGTCGGCACTTATATATACACGCAGCAGCCAGAATTTCGACTTCCTGTCCCGCTCCATAACACTGCCGATGCTATCTTTCCTGTAAAGACGCCGGCCACTCACTCTCATGGCGTCTGTCTCGCCACCCAAGCCGTGGGAGAGGGCTACCGCTGGGGCAACCACCGGTAAGAGCAAAGGCCTCAACTGCGTTGGTGCCATACATCTGCTAACGAGAATGCAAAACAGGCTCGCCCATAGCACCAGCTACCAGCGCTTCATCGATGACAATAGCGCCTGCTGCTGCCGCGACGGCAGCAACGTCACCAGCAGCGCCAATATCAACATCAGCATCAACATCATCACAAGCACCCGACCTACCTTCGCGCCCAAACAGTCTAAATACGACTGTCAATCGGACAGCTTCAGCCTACTCTCCGTATGGCGCTAATAGGCTCGGCGCAAATCCTTACGGCACCTACGGTGGATACGGAGCCTACTCGTCACCATACTCTCGCTTCGGCTCGATGTACGGTGGCTATGGAGGAGGCTACGGCGGGATGTACGGCGGCATGGGTGGCATGTATCCAGGAATGCCAGGCGACCCGAACGACCCCAACAGCTTGACAAATTCCTTCAGCCAGAGCACTGCCGCTACCTTTCAAATGATTGAGAGCATTGTAGGCGCGTTTGGCGGATTTGCGCAAATGCTGGAAAGCACATATATGGCCACTCATAGCTCATTTTTTGGTAAGCATTCTACTGCTTTTCACTTTTGTTCCCGAGAAAATTATTAGACGTCAGGAATTGTGACTGATTGTGGTTTTTAAGCTATGGTGTCTGTGGCCGAACAATTCGGCAACTTGCGTACAACACTGGGCTCGGTTCTTGGAATCTATACGTTAATACGATGGTTCAAGACATTAATTGCCAAGATAACAGGTCGCCCGCCCCCGGCTGATGCAACAGCCCTTACTCCTTCTGCGTTTTCGGCCTTTTTGAGTGGTCGATCAGCACCACCTGCTTTACCAGATGGCAGCCCTGCGCCTCCTCGGCCATCTCGGAAACCCTTCTTTATGTTTATAATTGCTGTATTTGGCCTGCCCTATTTGATGGGCAAACTCATCCGCTCCTTAGCTCGATCACAGGAGGAAGAAGCTCGTCGACATCAACAACTCGCCGTAGGGCCTACTGCGGAGACACAGAACGCTCCTCTTGACCCATCCAAGCTGGATTTCTGCCGCGTGCTTTATGATTATACCCCAGATGCACAGAACACTGCTGGAATTGACCTCGCTGTGAAGAAAGGTGACATTGTCGCCGTTCTTAGCAAGTCAGACCCGATGGGCAATCCATCTGAGTGGTGGCGATGTCGCGCTCGAGATGGTGGTGTTGGCTACCTTCCCAGTCCATATCTCGAAACCATTCAACGACGACAAGCCCCGGCTGCAATTACGGCCACGGGGAGCAGTAGCACACCTGGAAGTCGCACAAGCACGATGGCTACCGGCGAGAAAAATAAAACCTCTCAACGATCGCAAAGCATGTCCTCTTTACCTCGAGACAGTGCCGAGAAGCCTGCGATCTCCGGGAAGATGGGAGATATAAGCCCGCAAAGCTTCCAGAAAAGCGCTTTTAATAACTCGTAACTACCCGTCCCTTATGCCTTATTTCTTTCTCGACGCTAGCATGCGTTAATATGGTTTACTTCGTCATGGGGTTTCACAATTCTTTGGTGCGCATTGTACATTCTCTTACGACCTGGTTCTGTGCTTTTGGGCGAAAGGAGTTCTGCTGTCTAGCAATACAGTACGATTTGATGAATTTCAGCGAGTCAATATAGCACATCGTAAATGTTGCCCAATACCCGTGAATGAATGGGGGTAAAATGACCGATTATATACCTAGGTACCCAATTGGAAGGTAGTATTTAATCCAGATATCATCAAGACAGTTATATAATAAATTCTACCTATATTCTGCCAGTTACCTATGCCCGATGGTCCCGGGCGAAGGTAGGTATGGACTTGACTGTTGTTCTATTCTGCCAGCCAGTCACTTTATGAGAGCCAAGGGTTGAATTCAGCAGTCAAGTCCCTGGGGCTGTCCTTCAAGAGTGGCCAGAGGACCTTCTGGGGTTATCTCGAAGTATCCTTGCGTTTTGCTCACGTCTCGAATCAAATCATATTCTGAAACCTGACATGCAAGAATACAGTACGATCAGGATTATCTCGATGTCGACTTTACTATACAACAGTGAAAAGAAGCCAAGTTCCAACTATTTTCTCTTTCCTAGCTAGGTAATTTCAAAAGACAGCGACATATCGACCTCGCTCATTCCTTCACCGACCCAGATTGAAAACAAGAATCTCCTGTGCTCACCTTGGAAGCCTTGGAAGCCTTGGAACAGTGCTACAGCCTATAAACTAGCCATTTTGGTCCTGTAAATGAATTCACCAAATCAAGCCAATATCTACGCTTCCCTCCTTGAAGTCAAACGAATACAGGCGTTAATTTAGGTATACCACCGCAGATGGATGACTATGGCCGAACATTCTGGATTCCCCATAACTTACATGTCGAGCCCTGCGTGGCTCTTAGGGTTATTAGGGTTATCTGAATGTATTCATGAACTCCTTGTAAAATAAAACACAAATAATGATCAAAGGGCTAGAACAGTATCCCCCTCGGTAAGATTCGCCCACTCTATGGTCTTCCGCCACAGATCCTCCTGTTTTTCCTCATCTAGACTCTCTGGTGAACTCACATCTTGCTTTAGTAAAGTGAAATACCCCTCAGCATGCAGATGATTGCCTCCAACTGCCAATTCAACCACATCCAGTGCGGCGTCGCCCGCAGTTCGCATGGTAGGGTCTGCCAGTGCTCGTAGCAACGGACGTAAAGGCTGGATAATGACCCGTGACATAACCCGGAGGCTGGTAGGCGTATTCACGCGCAATGCACGCGAGTCACTCAGATTCCCGGGGTTGAGCGCGATGGCAGTGATGCCGTCTGCTAACTGAGTGCCTTCGCTACCCGCCACGGGTGTCGTAGCAATGGCACGGTGCAGACGACGATTAAGTGCATACATCCAGGCGACGGTGGCGAGTTTGGAGATGGCATAGCGCTGAAATCCGTAGCCCAAGGGGTCGTCGCCGTTTGCCTTGGTATGTGCAGGAGAAGGACGCACAACGGAGTCAAAGTCAAGGTCAAGGCCGGCTTTCTTCTTGTACTTTTTATTTTTCTTCTCGTCTTCCTTTGCATCACCTCCCTCTGGCCCAGGAAGAAACGGCGGGTATTTCTCCAGCCCGTTTTTGCCAGGGTAATGGGAATCACTTGCAAACAGGAGGATGCGGGCGTTAGGGGCACAAGAGGCCAGTAAACGCAAAACAAGGACCACATGGGCGAGATAATTAACTTGAAAGGTCTTTTCGAATCCATTGCTGGCCAGTTCCGGCGGACCAGTAAGATTCCAGTAGAAAGCATTGCAGATAATGCTAGCTAGCGAGGGGAGAGTGCCTGATGCGATCTCCGCAGCCAAGGAGCGAGCAAATTCGTCCACTCCACGATGATCCGCGAGATCAAGGGTGCGGAGAGACACACGATCTTGAAACGGGGCAATGGTTGCTAGTAGGCGGCGCGAGTTGGCATCAGAGGGATTGCGCACTGTGAGAATGGCGGATATCGTGGGATGCGTCGAGAGGAGGCGGTGGATTGCTGGGATGGCGAGCGAGCCATTTGCGCCCGTGAAGAGGACAGAGCTGGTCGTCATGGCTGGCAGAAGAACAACTTGGGATGTCTTTGGTGGTGAAGTTCGAGAGAAAGAAAGAAACCTGAACACCTGGACAACCCGGGCTGAGCATTAAATATGTATAACTACTTGTAAAGCGGCTGAGCGATTAGCGTCGCACTTAAGTCTTACATACATATATATGGACAATGAACATAGCTAGGTATGTATCATCTACGGATTAGTGCGTTGTCTGTATCCTGATCATGTAGATACCTACATAGTACTAGATAGGCACCGTAAGTATAACGGTTGGAATCTCGAGGACATGTCGGAGCGGGAAGTTCCACAAATGATCTGCTAAGAGTGCGATGAAACAAGAGACCCTCTGATGCCCGTATGTATAAGGATATAAAAATCATGGCTCGTTTCCAAGGTTGTCCTTGTACCGAGCTAGGTGTAGGTGAATCCTAGGTCCTAGGTAGACGCCCACGCTGCCGTTTTCGGAAAAGAGTGTAAACCCGCATACGACATGTACATATGATATTGCGCTTATCGGCTTTCGCTGCGACGCTAGAATAACGAGGCTAACCTTAACGCTGAATAATTTTTTCAAATTTTAACATTACAAATACAATGTACCGAACGTCGTAAGAAGGAGACTAAGACAACAACAAATTAGGGGGCGAGTTCGATCGGGGACGAGGCGTCGGTGTGAACAGCATCCCAGATCGATATGGATGTTTCTCAGCCGAAAGAGGATGTGAATGCTGTGATATCTACAAACCATGCAGCTCCACAAGCACAACACAAAAATGGGAAAGGGCAGAAACCGAGCCTGAACGAGAGCGGCGATTCAAGTTGGCCAGTGTTGACTAGAATCATAGACCAGATAATAAGAACCATTAATTGGGTTCCACCGTCATGCCGATACAATCCTGAGAATCCACCACGTTTAACGCTGCCATTAAATCTACTCTTTGGCTTTGCATGCACTTTCACTGTATGTCTTGTCTGGTGTTTATTCTCGCCCCCGAGATCAAAATCTGATCATGTATATATCACAGGTTGCGAACTTGTACTACTCCCACCCTATCCTGGATATACTCGCCTCGTCCTCGATGTCAGTCAAGAGCGAGCAAGTATCATACCTACGGTTGCTCAGGGCGGCTATGCAGCCGGCTTGTTGTTCATCTGCCCCTTAGGTGATCTAGTTAAGCGAAGACCATTCGTCTTATGGCTTATGGCTTTCACGGCTACAATATCCTTGGGCTTGTGTCTAACGAGCAAGTTTGAGGCATTCGTCGCTATCAACTTTATCATGAGTGTCACAACTGTAACACCGGTAAGATTGCCTTTTCATTTCTCGGCAGCAGCATATAACATATAACGCATACAAGTAGAAAGAAAAACCCATGGACAATGGCTAATTGCATGATCTAAACAGCAAATCATGCTCCCCCTAGTTGGTCAACTAGCTGCGCCTAATCGACGTGCCACCGCATTGTCCATTGTTGTATCCGGCCTGTTGCTGGGTATCCTCATCGCACGCTTAATTTCTGGCATCATAGCCAACTATTCATCGTGGCGCAACGTGTATTGGATGTCATTTGCATTACAATACGCAATTCTGATCTTACTTTGGATCTGGATGCCGGACTATCCCCAGACGAACAGAAACATCACCTATTTTCGTATTCTCTACAGCATCCCGGAGCTGCTCTTGAAGAACCCCATCCTAGTTCAAACTTCCCTCATTGGATTCCTAATTTCCTCTACTTTCACCTCATTCTGGACCACACTTACTTTCCTTCTCTCTGCCGATCCATACAACTACTCAACTGTAGTCATCGGCCTGTTTGCGCTTGCGGGCATGGTGCCAATGTTCTTTGGACCGTTCTTTGCGAACAAGTTCACTGATAAATTCCAAACTCATATTTCTGTACTCATTGGCACTCTATTCTGTCTGTTGGGTATTACTATCGGTACATATACCGGTGAGCATACCATCGCAGGACCGATTGTTCAAGCAGTTCTCTTCGATTTCGGCCAGCAGATTGCCCAGGTCGCTAATCGTTCGGCTATATATGCGGTTGCACCGAAAGCGGCCAATCGTGTTAACACCGCTTACATGCTTTGCGTATTCTGTGGGCAGCTCATGGGCACGGCGGTTGGTAATAAGCTATATGCTCGAGGCGGGTGGGTGCTGTCTGGCAGCGCGAGTGTGGGATTTATGGGAGGTGCAATATTGGTTTTGCTGCTGAGGGGACCGCGAGAGACTCGTTGGTTGGGATGGCGAGGAGGGTTCGACCTCCAGAAAGTAAAGCAACAGGGACATATTGATAACCATATCGGCAGGTTGGAGAATGGCAACGGCGAGAGAAGCGATGAACAAAAGATACAGCCGGATTTTGAGGATCAACCTGTCCAGGAAAAGGAGCAAGAACGACAGTATGATAAGAATGATAAAATTATAGAGACAAGTGTTTTGTCTGGCGTTGGGCCGGAGGAGAGGTAACTGAAAGACCGAGGTATAAAGAGCTGGAAGGCCATGAAAGTATAGCTAGCTACCTTCCAAATTCCATCTCCCTTGGCCAACTGTGCCCAGTGAAACCGGCTTCTAGGCTGTAAATATCTTAGTCTTGCAATTTCCTCTATTTACGAGCTAAGAATATCAATGAGAAATGTATATTAATAAAACCGGTAAGAATACATGTTGACAATCCATGGATAGCAATAAAGGTAGGTAGTCATTACTAGGTACATATCTGTGCCTTCCCACGAGCAAGACGTGAAATATAAGTCTCTTTTATTCTCAATCCCATGTCAGGTTTTGCGTAGGAGAAGGCGAGTACAGGTATTCATGATAGATTTTCGCTATCGAACGAGCTCGTGATTTTTCGAAGGTAGCTTTCGGAGTTCTTTACCACCTCTTGTAGATATTCGAGATTGATCTGATTGAGACGACTAGCGCCAGGTTGCGACGTAAGCAGTTTCCGACCAAGCGAACTCAAGGAGGATAACAGGGCCCTGGCCTTCTGCACCAGATCCATGACAAGCATACGTCTCAATTTTAAGTCGTTCATCAATGAAACCTGGTATTCTCCCACGCTGACTTGGATCGACGCATTGGCCAAGTCACACCGAGCAATGTAATCAAAACATTTGTCTGTGTGCTGAAAAACGGCCATAATACAAACAAGGTCAGCATGGCCAATCTCGCAGCTGGCACAGTTGATGATGTCTTGACAACTTTGAATCATTTCACCAATCACCCTGAACACCTTGTCAAGTCGTGGCTCCGGCCTCTCTTCCATCACACTTTTTACGTCGGGCACGCGGAGCATTAGATTGGCTTGACACTGACAATTGTGGTTATATAAGGAGGGTGAGTGACTATGCTGGCCGTCCAAAGATAAAAGGCTTGTTTGGTCAATATCTGAGAGAGATCCTAAGCTCTCACTGTGATGGTGACTATTCATTGTCATTGGGTATGATGTAATACAGCCCGTATATGTTGGATTATCTAGGTTCATGAATGGTTGTAGGATATCGAAATCGCTTGTAGTATTCGACACGACTGTAGATGGGGACGATGCAAGGATCTGCAAGAGTTGCTTCCACATAATACTTCGTGTTCCCTCCATTCCGGGGAAACTCGAAGTATATGCGGAGACTTTTGTCAGTTTTTACAAATCCTTTGCTTTGACTATTGCACCGAGGGACCAGGGCAGCATACATTCTGATTGATATCACCTATCGCTTCCCAGTCAAATTTATCCATTGCGTGACAGACCATGTCCTTCGGCAAGTTCATAACTGAGTCATTTATTTCCAAATGAGGAAAATCTGCCGCGCTTTCGATGCCGAAAGGTTCTATAATGTCTAGTGATACTTCCGCCGTTGATTCTGGACTTAGGTAAGGCTCGGTGTCAATCTGAATTTGCAAATTCTGTTGTGGTTCAGGGTCAAGTGGCGGATCGTAGCTAGTCGAGGATGACAAGGACGTCCGTTTTGCAATCCTCCTGCTGCTGCTCGCCATTTTACTCTCCGGATTTATTTTCTGGGAATTCTGGTGATCTCGATTGGCAGGGGTATATCTGCAAACTTCTCCTCGACTGCTGCATCTATCGCATTCTTGCTTCCCGTTGCATTTCACTTTAGCCATACGGCATGCTTCACAAGCAGTCATTGGTCGACGGACTAAAGGCTTTGATCCCTGAGTCCCTGGACACTGCCAGTTCAGAATAAAAGCCTGCGGGATCTCCTTCTTCCTGGAGTTGCGAGCAGCATGGGTTGGAGACATGATACGAAAATCAAGTTACCAGAACATAAACCAGGATTCCGATTCCTCAATAAATATGTGATTTTTTGTTACCTAGGTACAGTTTCTTTTCTTGACGAGAGATCTTGCCTTTTCTAGCTTGTCTTAGAGCTGACTATAGTACCACGTTCTCAACCCCTCCACCATTTCCTAAAAAGAATATACCAACTTATATAATCGTATGTTATTTCAGCCCGCTAGTCAATGAAGAGGCTTGGAGAAGATCTGCAACGTGACTGCATGCTTACCTACGTAGGTTTCAGCTATTTTTACGTGATATAAAAATTGACGAGGACATAGCGGCAAAGACTTATTACAAATATACTACTAGAAGGATAAGCTCGAGCAGGGGCACTTTCGTTGAATGATTACGCTGTTTTGGTGTGTCCTCGATGTATCTCTTGTAGTTACCTACCTAGGTACTTGGTCAGCAAGAGACAATGCGGAGAAAACCCTTGTGCTGAATCAGAGTCCCATCACGGAAGTCCCCTAAAGCAACGCAGCCTCTAGCTCTTAGCAATTCTTGGGGTAGGATTACCGGATTTCTTGAATCTCTCCAATATACTAAAGCTATACAATGGAACGATATGATTTCCTGACAATGATAGGCGTTTAGAAAGAATTATACTAAAAAACCTCCCATTCGCGCCAGGCTCCTCCGCACTATGTGTACACAAGAATGCTGTCATAAATCGAAGCACTAATTAGTAATAATGGCCGATGATACTGAAACCTCTTTTTCTGTATCCAGGACTTATTCTCCAGAGGCGAGGCAACATGGAGTACGAATATCATTTAAAAAGTAATCAAAACAAGATGCAAAGGGTGTAATCATCCACTTGACCACCACGTCTAATTCTGTAATCAGAAAAAGTTGCCAAAGCCGAGGATATATCTTATACTAAACACCAAAATTGTCTCCATGTGTCTAAGATGCAGTTGTCGGGGTTGAGAATATCGTCAAAATATGCATATACTGGACTACTAATTGCCCCTGTCCGAGAGTTGCTTTAATTAATTTGTAATCAATATGCAACACTTAGTAAACTAGGACCGGGGTATTTAACCATTCAGAAATTGCCGAGCTGCATCGACAGGCTGAATTGCGCCAGATCTTTACGGTATTGCATGTGCACGTAGTACAGGGAACATGAAGAATTCAGACAACGTGGGCGTGATCGGTCACGCACGCAGGAATTTTGCAAGGAATGGTTACATACATATATGCAATGTGACTCTCGTATATGTAAGTAAATACGAAGTAGTTGTTTCACGAAGTTCGCAATCGTAGCATCCCTACGACATCATTCTCCAGTTGACTGAGTAGCAATGCCACCCCATTTCAGCCCTGGAGGTTCACAGAACACGGAATGGAGATATGATATACTATATATCCCTGTAAAGTGCTTAGCTACGTTCTATATGGATCCAGCGTTGACAAGGTATCCATGGATGCTTCTACCTCAACCGAACAACTGGAGAAACTTGACCCCTAGTTAATACCTTTTCGTTCAATTCGTTGTCCTATATACGCACAAAGGCTCAATTAGACGAGAATAGCAAAAATATAAACACATCACTAACATGATTCTGAAGAATGAGGGAATTCATCAGACGAAGTCCAATGCTGCATGGATCTACAAAGCCACCGTCCTTGGCTATGATGGTATGCAACTTACTGTCCAAGGCGTCATCTGTAAGTCATATTCGTTGGAACTGGTATGGCTAGTTAAATTGAACTATACCGTCTCTATGTATAGGTAAGGTAGAAATCAGTAGGATGGCCTAGACTGGGCTATGAGGTCTAGTCAACGCATGGCTAAGTGTAAACTTCATAAGATCACAGATTTGGCTGCCAAATGAAACTAAAATTGACAAACTGTATAGCAGATCTTTATTGATGCAAAGTGAGCAGAACGAAATAACCTACCTAGGTAGGATTATTTTCCAAGCACGTTTGTAGCTACTTGAAGTTGAGTATAGCGGCCGTTCCGTTTCATGTGCCTTCTCTAGCTTACGCGGCGACGGACTTCAAGTTTGAAATATTTTATACTACCTTATGGGACTGTAGTCAGAAATTGATTGTACATTTCTTTGGTAGTGTTGTCCAAAAGCTGCACTAGTGATACTGCATAACTATATGATCCAGTATTTACGTCAGAGACGTCATTCATACTTGAATCGCAGACTTCTTGATCTCAAACTTGAAGTGCCTTGCCATAACCCCTCACTTATGGGTTATATTACTTCTTCGTTCAAAACCAAGTCAACACTTTATGCCCAGAAAATTCGGCCCTATGAAACGCTACGCCTGTCGGATTTTACTTGCTGTCTTCTCTCACACAGGGGAAACCAATTGAAATAACCATAACCACAACGTGTGAACTTGTTCTTGGGCGACGCTGTATGAAACGACGAGCACAGCATAATCAAAGCTTGCGCTTTAGAAAACGGGCTGCATTGGTACGTAGATGAGGTCTCGAACATTTATAATGAAGCCGGGCTTGTTCAACCTAACGTAAGCGGTGGAGGAGACCCTTTACTTTTCAGCGAAGACTTTTGTAAAAACCTGAAGAAGATCTATTCCAATACCAGCTACAGATAGTAAGATATTATTAGACATGATGTTAAGTTTTAGAGCAAAACCTTTATGGCTTTTCCGTTTCTTGACTGGATGATGTCTCCTACTGCTGGCCTGTCTTCTTGTAATGACATAGATACTGACGCTACCTCTATATTGTACTTTCAATTCAACGTTTGGGACAGTAATATCATTCTGATATTCTTAATTGCGTCCTCGATGATCAGTAAGTGCACAGCGCAAGTCACGAATAGCCCTAAGTCGAACTATTCCAAAAGAGGAAATTATTAGTTATTAATACATTGCATGTTCTAGAAATAGTAACGTAATCGGTAAGTGAAGTGGCAGTGTAAGCGAAGTGGCAGTTGAAATCCGCATACAAAATGACATTTTTCATGGCCTAATAATTCAACAATTTTCTTAGAAAACGTACGCTGGAAAAAAGATATATAATATAATACACTATAAATAAGAATATTTCATAGTTTAAAGAAGATCTACCCTAATTTAATGAAGATGAAGGTAATTTTACGTATTTTCAAACTCCCCAGATAATTTCGATAATTTATCAGTGAACGATAGTATATTCTGAAATATGTAGTAATAGAGTATAAATATCAATATATATATCTTTTTCCCAGCGTACGTTTTCTAAGAAAATTGTTGAATTATTAGGCCATGAAAAATGTCATTTTGTATGCGGATTTCAACTGCCACTTCGCTTACACTGCCACTTCACTTACCGATTACGTTAATGCACCCCGAATATTTAATGAATATTCAAATATATGACACTTGGACTATGATTACTTATCAAGTCGTTGTCCAGGCAGAAGAATTTTTGCCTCATCTTTTGCAATGCCGACACTCCTGGTTCCTATACCGGACTTGGGGTAATTAGTCTCTTACATGCAGATATTTGTCAGTTTGCTCATCCATACGCCACACAATACCAAAATTTGTATTGTACTACTTACTCCGTACGTGCTATTTAGATACCATCAAACTAAACAGAGGCCTGCAGGTTAAGTACAGTGGGGTGGGCTAATGCACCTTCTTTAATAGCCCTCATATAGGGACTGTAGGGACCCACGACGTTACATTCAGGGAATTTACTTATACTACGGAGTAGAGTACGGAGTATATTAGTTTCTCGTCTATACTACTCCGTAACTATAACTGATATACTTAAAGGTCTATATTTAATCCGGGCAGGCGATATGCGGAGAGATATTTGTTGTAAGCGGGATGATTTCGTCCCGAACGTACCTAGGTACTACGTAGGTTGTAGCAGACAGCGTAATTCAGTAATGTGACTAGAGTGAGAATTCTTCATCAGAGAGGGATCTCCGTCCTGCTACTTATTCTAGAAATTAATAGCCAAGTATCAACTCTATGAATGGGCTTTTCTGCCAGAGTCCTGGACAGTATCATTCATAATCTAGGTTAGATTGTCTACAAAAGTTCACAATCAGTGCCTTCAACAGATCAATAGCTATAATTTATACAAGGAGACCATTGATCGAATAAAATATAGAAGATTGCGAGATGCGGGCCATAAAACATTGTCTTGTACAGATTATTGTCAGGTAAAAATTTCAAGATTGGCAAAATAATCACCATTAGAAGCCATGTAGCTAGCTGCTTTAAAATTCGATCTGCCAGCAAAGAAAACTAACCCGTGCTCTGCCCTAGATTTCTTACTTTGAATAGTTACATTGAGGATTAGCTACTAACCTCGTAATCTTCTGCTAATATAAGCTTGTAATTCCCTACCTATGCAGTACAAAATCTGCTGGAACCTAATAAGCTATCATTCCCAACCTTGGAAAGTTGCCACACTTTTTATAAATACCGATACACCGTTCTAGAAACTCAAGATTATCATTAAAAACGGCAACAGTTTCAAAGCAAATACTGAATAATCTAAGATATGCAAATGTCTTGAACATATCCGATCGAGGTGATTCTGGAAATCCTCCACCCCTCTCTCCTAACGGCGTGTTCAATGACGAGACAGTTAATTTTTTACCTTCACCCGCCCATAGCCTGTAAGCACGAAAGAGATAAACTAAGCAGCAGCGACGGCGGGACTTTCCACAAAAAGACGCTCTCTCTTCATGAGGAAACTCAATAAAAAGACCAGTGCCCCGGCGGTAATTTCGAGAGCGTATGTCTTGCTGATGGAATCCACGATTGCTTGCAGGACTTCCTGGCTCACCCCTGGGCTTAATGTGTCCAAGAAAGTTCCCTTGACACCTGTCATAGCCAGCTCTATTTCTTCCTTTGAAACATTAGGAAGGATTTGCTCAATTCGGGTCTCGCTTCCGTTCAAATATAAACTATTCGCAATGGTCATGGCAATAGTGATGCCGGCGAATTGAGCAAGAGTAATGAAACCGACTGCCGCGGGGACTCGTGATGGAGTAACCACTGCTTGGGCGACAGAGAAAGATGCTTGGATAAATAGTCCGACACCGAGACCAGTGATGGCAGTGTATCCGTAGACGTGAGCGGTTGAAGTCGTCATTCCAACAGTGTACATTAATGCACCGCCAATCAGTGTCAGGGCACCACCAGCAGTGTACCAAGGCATATAGAGACCCCACTTGGCGAGAAGGGCGCCATTTGTGAAAATAGTAGCCACCATTATAATGATAAATGGCAGCAAGCGTACACCGGCTTCAAGTGCGGCATCATTTCGTGTAAACTGGAAGAAGATCGGAACCATGTAGATCGGGACAAAAGCGGCGGCTCCAGCGGCAGCAGTAGCGCTGAACAAGATTAAAACCGTGCGAGAACCAAAGAACTCAACAGGAATAATGCGACGTTCAATAGTCGTGCCGATTACCCAAACCTGTTGCACACCGAGGATGATGAAAAGAACTCCGGAGCAGACGAAGAGACCAATAACAGGGCCTGAATTCCACGGGTAGGTCAAGCCGCCCCAAGAAATAGCCATTATGCCTGTAGTAAAAGCTGCGATAGAGATCAAAGATCCAATGAAGTCAAGCTCTTTAAATCGGTCTTTCATAGAGGCTCCAGGGCGTGGGTCCTTGTTGGGAAGCAGGAAAAGATAGACTGGAGCGGCGCATGCACCAATGCACAAATTGATATAAAAGGCCCATCTCCAACCAGCCGAAGAATCACTAAAAGCCCCTCCGATAATGGGACCGAGGACAATCCCAACACCCCATGTGAGACCGGTCCCTCCAACATACAATGGACGCTCTGCTATCGTGGTTGTAGTAGCAAGAAGAGTCATAACACCAACGTATAAACCTGATCCGCTAACACCGCACAACGCTCGACCGACAATCATGACCTGAATCGACGGTGCCGCACCACAGATAGCCGAGCCAATTTCAAATACAGCAACGTTGAGGAGGTAGGTCCATTTTGCGTTGAATTGACCATAAATCCTGCCCCAGACTAAATTGGTTGCAGTGGCGCCAAGGAGAAAAGCAACGCTCAGCCAGGTCATCTTATCCACGTTGCCGAAGTCAGATATGATGACTGGCTGGATATCGGCAACAACTGTATTGTCGAGAGCATAGTAGAATATGGAGGACAGAATAGCCGTTACTGCCAGAATCCATTTCCAGCCGTGGATATCTCGAGGTCGTACTTGCCCTCCTCCTTCCTCTTTCGTATTATTTTCTTCGTCAGACGTCCGTTGACTTTCCAAAACTTGGCTCTCCTTTTGTGAATCGATGTTCACTTCAGCCGACGATGCTTCGGTGCCGCTCGATTCTTGAACGGGCTCTTTCTCTAGGACTTGAGTCGCCATGACGCACTGGTGGCCCTTACCACGTGGAAGTTTAGTTGTCGAAACCGTATGGCAGATAGCTTCTATCAGAGGGTTAGGTTAGCCCCTATAAAGTCAAAATTAAGGAGAGTTCAGCTGGGAAGGACGAACGCTGAATATTGTATCTAGAAAAGGGACGCTGGTGCTACGAGCGTTTACCTAGATGTGTTGCATTCCAAGGTTGTTGATTGGCAAAATCCGCTTGCAATGACAAGGATTTATCTCTATATAGGTATATACGGAAACAATCATTACCAAGCACGGGGTCAAATAACGTTGCTCTCTTTCTTACTCCTTGAAGTGACCGCGGTTGGCCATTTGTCATCCTTTACCTACAATGGCAAGAAGGATCCGCCCTTAAGTGTGTCGGATGGCAGGTATTGTAAGCAACTTGGTTTACATAAAGAGCACACTCGGAGACTTTCTGAATACATACATAGAGTACGGAGTGTCTGTAGTGGATAGATCGACCATCCCCTGAATGACTAATAATACAGATCCTACTATTGACGCTATTGCATGGCGGAATATCTTGCCGAGGTGCATTCTGCGTTAATAGCCAATGGGACATGACTGCTGCAGGCTTCCCTGTGCTTGTTGGTAGATATCTTTATTATTCTTTACTGACATGGACCCCGGAGACATTTGGCGGGACAATGTTAGCCCGGCAGGAGAGTTTGTGATTGGCTGGCCCGGGATAACCCCGGATGACAGCGTTGTTTATTTTTATGCGACGCTTGAACGGGCTGAAAGTATAGTACCTAGGTATGTAATAATAGACCCGGAATCTTGACGAAGTTTTCTTGAATTCGGTTGAGGGTGGCTTTGATTTTCTAGGGACGACACTTGGTGAGATGAGCGATTTATACTAACGTAGAAGTGGGCTTGACTTAATGGCCAGTAACAAAGACACTTTGCTGTCGTTTCCCTCTCTTCGCCAATATCTACGTGCACCATTTTGCGTGCCTCCCCGCCTTCCTAGCAGGCATCGTACGCTTTCACTCGGCGTAGCCTAAAGTAGGCCGTGACGCCTGAACCGAAGCTGTAAATTCATGATGCAAAGACGAAGCAATAAATCGACAAAACTAAACAACTCAAATGAAAGAACGGAACTTGCATGCTCTTATAAAGAGCTCCAAAATTGCGTGCGTTACTTCAGAGACCAAATATTTCCTGATTAGGAAATAAAAAGAAACTAGTGGGGCGACTCTAGCCTTAACCCTAGAAAGCCTGGCGGAATGCATCACATAACCTTGAGGCGCTCATTTTAAGGGGTTGAATCTATATCGTCGCCTAATCATATGCTAAGAGTTAGCATCTAAAAACAATATCAGTTGTCTATTCGATTTCAGCGGTCTTGTTGGACGTTGCCGGAAGCCCGATCTTGGAGTAGTATATAAGGACTCCGCTGGAGGGATTTGTTTTATTTGGCAGCGAATCTTTTTGGAATTTCTTAGCTCTGGTTGACTAAAACGCTAGGACGATGTGCAGTATTCTTTGAACAAGAACTTACAACATAGAAATGAGTTATACATCATAGGAAGAGCCGAAGAGGGGATAGAAATAACCGTTCTTGCAAGTTCATAAGTAGTGCATCAATTTTGCATGGAATCACCGATAACTTCATGGAAGCTCCGTCCGCCCAGAATCCACTATCTGGGAAAACAGTGAAATAGAGCTTTGGATCGAGACTGACAGTCTATACAAAGACCATAAAGTCGTTGGCATTTCTCAATTTCCCACAATCAGATGAGATCGTGTAGTTTTTAGCCATGCTTTTAGTGATTTAAGGGCCTGAGATAGAATAGATGGCAATAGAACCGATGGGAGCTACCATGCGCGAGGATTACGAATACGTGGCGGAAGTAGTTGAGTGAATTCTGATATAAGAAAGATTCCTCTCTAGAGACAGGTTTCTACAAATTAAATCGTCCAAAACAAGCATATCTTCGTATAGCCTACTCGATCTAGGCCACGAAACATGAGATGCTGAGAGGTATTAATGGATACTTCGTTAAAATTGTTTATGTCCTGACTTAATAAGCATTGGGTGGCTTCTCCAAAGCCTCGGAGAGAAGTTGCCCAATATGGTAACCGATTTCCCGTTACGGTAAATTGCTGTAGAATGCGAAGGCCTAATAAGGCGAAAACAACAAAGCTTTAGTAAAAGCTCAACGTCAGGAAAGATCTATATATCTACTATGTTTTTGAAGGCGGCAATTCCTTTAGTCAGATTAACTATTACTTTCAAAGTCATATATGCTCTTTTTGACGACATCATTTAAAACTTGAAAAGCCAGGTAGTATCACGCTGGGTTTCTTTTATTTATGTTGAGGACCTAAGGTTATCTTAAATTTCAAACGTCTGGATGCTGTCGCTCTACATTCTAGGGGCGGTTTTCGCTAGCCTGGTTCTCTGGGCCCTGAAGCCCGCGAAGCAGAATCCGTATCCATTGCCGCCAGGCCCTCCAGCAGAGCCAATATTTGGCCATGCAAGACTCATCCCGACAACTCGTCCCGAGGTGACTTACGCAAAATGGACCAAAGATTACAGTGGGATTAGTGACATTTCTCCTGCTGATGCATTGACTAACCACTTTGTTTAGATTCTGACGTACTCTACCTCAACCTCTTGGGAAAGCATGCAATTATTCTCAACAGCCAGAAGGCAGCAACGGACCTTCTTGACAGACGAGGAGCAAACTACAGTGATCGTCCACAATTCCCGTTCTTCGATGAGTAAGGAGACCGCCAGCCGTAATTGTGTCTAAAATGGTTCTGATTATCCGTGATCATAGGATGGGTTGGCGACAGATTTTGACGTTTTACTCACAAGGCCCCGAGTTTAGAAAGCACCGTAGAATGTTCAACACTGCTTTCTCTGCCGGAAATTGTCTGATGTACAGAGATGGCCAGGAGAAGGAAGCCCGTAAAATGCTTCGAAATATCGTCAAGGAACCGACAGAATGGAGGAAGCACATGGTTTTGTAAGACCGAGAGTACTGACCACTACCTTTCTTCGTCTAATGAGTAGAACAGTTTCGCGATCGCAATTATAATTCGACTTACATATGGAATCGAAGTTACCGGACCCGAGGACCCCTTGATTGAACTCGCGGACAAAGGTGGCAAGACAGTCAGCGAAGGGGGACCCGCTGGAGCAACATTTGTCGATATCTTTCCTTTTGGTAAGTTTGCGGGAAACGAAAACAAGAAAGGCCGCCAATAATTCTTGCAGTCCGATCTCTTCCTCACTCTCTATCGTTTCTCATACCTTCTTTGAAGTTTGCACGCGATCAGATTCCTGTACTTCGCGCAATGAAAGATATTCCTTTTGGCATGGTGGAAGATCGGATAGTAAGTAGCATATTAGCAGCAACACGAGCACTCGGCTAATGTGACTAGAAAAATAAAACCGCAAGGGACTCATTTCTGGTAAAGGTGTTACGAGAAAGGGCTCAAAATGCAGAAGAACTACAAGGCATCACAGATGAAGACCTCAAGGGGGCCACCTCCACGATCTTCACAGCAGGGCAAGATACTGTAGGTCTTGCATTCTCAATACCAATAAAAGAAGATTCACTAAAATGTTATAGACTTGGTCCCAACTCGTGTACTTCGTTCTCGCTATGACTTATTATCCAGAAGTACAAAGAAAGGCATGGGCCGAGATCGAATCTGTTGTTGGGCATGATCGCTTGCCAGAGTTCAATGACGAGCCCAACCTTCCTTACTTAAATAATGTGGTCAAAGAGGCTTTTAGGTGTGACACCCTGCCATCGAATTTAAAAATAGTGTTTCTAATATAAAACAGATGGAATTTAGTGGTGCCGCTTGGTAAAATTTGGACCCTTACCTGACAAAAGTTAGAACTCCTCTAACAATTGGATAGGAATTCCTCATGTTAATAACAAAGACGACGAATATAAGGGATACTTTATACCGAAAGGTGCGTATTATTTATAGACATGAAATGATACACAATGGCTAATGCTCCAACAGGGTAAGTGAATACACCAACGAACTACCGTCAGTTTGTAACGCCATATAGCTCCCTGGTAATTGCAAATGGCTACGCCATTCATCGGGATCTAGCTATCTACAAAAATCCAGAAGTATTTGATCCAGATCGATTCATTCCAAAAGAACAAGGGGGCCGCGGAGAACCGGCCCCAGAAGCGCACTTTGGTTTCGGTCGCAGGTAAGCTTTCCTACTCATTGCATTCTTATAGACTCTAATCGGATAATCTAGGATTTGTCCCGGAAAGTACCTGGGCGACGCAAGTGTCTGGATATCTATTGCAACTATGTTGGCGACTTTAGAAATCTCAAAAGCTAAAGATGAGAGAGGAGTTGAAATCACCCCTGATCCTGAAATTACGCTTGGCGTCACAAGGTACGTTCTTCCAGCTGATATGCAAGTTTGACAATATGTATGAGGTTAGCTGACATCTATTGACAACGTAGTCATCCGCGAGCTTTCCCTTGCGTTGTAACCCCCCGGCCTCACGCTGAAGCATTATTGCAGAACTTGTGAGATATGTCAACTTTTTCAACATAGGCACGAAATTTGAGAGTACGCAATTTATTGTGGCATTATTTCCTTATCCCAGCCTTAGCATGTTTGTCTCTGCGGGAAATTGGGGTGGTCCGAATTGTCCAACTCATTAATATTCTGTGAGGATACGGGCAAGGAGGAGGATACCTAGGTAACGTATTCTGCTTCTCATGTTGTAGTTATTTGATTTAATGATCGTTTCTTCATCCCTACAAGACGTACGTATTTAGTTGAGAGAACCCGTAGAACCTATGATTGTGATATGCTTAATTTATATTATTCATGACAGCACTCCTACCTAGGTACAAAGCTTCTAAGTAATTACCTCGGTTTACCTAGGTAGTGCAGTATGACAGCATCTAAATGCTGAAGTATAATTCAGCGCGACCGTGAATCATCGACATACTGAAATTTGCTGAAGTGCAAACAATGGGACGTACTTCAGCTTGTTTCTACACATTACACTTAGGAGATATATCTCATAATTTGGTATTCGCTCCAATTTTCACTGGAAACTCTTTGCTCTGAGAACTTATTGGTCTTATCTCACCTGACTCATCAACTACGCACGAGGTACACTATAATGTATATGCCCAGAGTGAAAGCTCTGGATTTCAAAATATACTTCCAAGGTTAGCTACCTGGCAATGCATACTTCGTAAACTAAGCTAGTTCGTAATATCCTTCAAAACCCTAATCCTTCTGTCGGGTCAGACGACATGCTGTGTTGATCTAATATCTGTTGGGATGAGCTGCCGTACTCATTTAAATCGCTGTGTTGATATGCAGTATCAATGTGACTTGAAGAGTCGGCAGCTGATATCAATAAATCCTGTGATGTATACCAACTGTTTGCTGATTCATTGCTGCCGCAGCCGCTGTTCATTATGTAGTCGATTGTACATCTTTGCAAATACTCACGCGTGCGAGTCTCTCCGCCGATCACAGAAGAAATTCCATGAACTAGTGCGGGATCTGCGCTTCCATGGTCATTTTTGCTGTTGTTGCTGGTGTGGTAGTGTTGATGATATCTGCTATTGTTATATTCATATATGTCCAGTATCTTTCGAAGGAGTCGCGATCCATTTACACTTATTGGAACTGAAATCCCTTGTGTCTCCAATGCTTCGAGTTCGGAAATAACCATCTCCACATCACTGCGAAGCTGAGAATGGGGATCTGGAAGTCTTCCGATGAGAAGAAACAAGGCCAATGCAACACCCGTTGCGAAGATTTGGTAAGAGTGCGTTGCAAAACGTTGACGAATTACCGTTAATGAGTCCGACTGTTGCTTTTTGATTGATCGATAGACAGAAAATGCATCCATCGCGGATTTCAAGCAAATGGACGACGAGGAGTTACTTTTCAAGTTCGGGTCGTTTAAAAATCCCATGTACATGCGAATTCTCTGGACACATATAAACGTTTGAAATAGATGGTGCTGCCAAGGGATCACTGCATATTCCTTGGGAAGCTGTGGCACAGCGCGGCATCCGTCCTTGTTGATTTGAAGATACCAGGGTAGTCGGTCCAGAATTTTGCATAGTTCCCGATCGATGCTTTCGACGTATTGGACGGATGATAAACCGTCGCCATTGTTCACGTAGAGTTTATTGAGCAACTTCATGACTCGAGCTCTTATCACGTTAAAGGCTGCTATGGTGGGCTCGCTCATGTCCCTTGGCGAGACGTTTGTCCTGGTCATGTCTTCATCGTTACAGTTTAATGGAAGCGGTACTTGCGAGATATGTGATTGTATCATGGGTCGTCGATTAAGACACATTGCTTGGAATCTATTCACGTCAGCTTCTCTGAGAACTGTTGGTTTACTGGAATCACATGCAAGCGTATGGCGATTGTTACATACGTGTCAGACGAGCAAAGTTCCCACCAGATACGGTGTCGCATCTCCTGCTCTAGAGAAGCAGATGGTGATGAATCGGTGTCTAACCCTAATGATTGCGCAGCACGTATGGCCTGACCAAGGGAACTATAGAAGTGATATGTTAATTTCAGGCAATGCAATTCCAAGTGTCCAACAGGCAATCCTTACGAATTCAATGTTTCGATATCCCCGGTATCGTACCAGTAGTGCTGACAGTTAATAAAAGTTTGTAGTTGTAATATTGTCGGCCTGGATTCGTGACCAGCCACTACCAGACATTGTCTTGCAGCTAAATACCACGTACGGGGTAGATGTTTCAATTCGGACTCTTCAAATCCCAGTAGTACACAAAGACTCGGTGGAATATATAGAATACTGAGAGAGAGCATGGAATAAAGCAACGATAACCAAGAAAAGTCAACGTCCTTCCATTTAAGAGCAGAATATCCTGCATATGCTTGTCGAAAGGACGGCGCATGAATGACTTGGTATACATAGTTGACGTTCTCGAAAAAGTACGAAATCAAGAAATCGCATTGTAACTGGGAGGGGAGAGTGTCAATAAGTCGTCGCCGCCATTCCAGCTCGTCTGGATCGAAGAGCAATGATGATATGCGACTTGTGTTCGAAGAAGACTGCTGCTGCTGCTGCTCGAGTTGTGGTCTGGATGTAGGCACAACGCATGGCAGGCATGGACGGATATCGGTAGATGAATTGGCTTTGAGAACTTGGTTTGAGAGCGCACCCCAGTCCCAAAGACAATCTATATCATTCCATACTATATTATCGAATTCGCTTCCCAGGCTTGTGTCTACAAGGTTAATCTTGCATTTCTCATGCTGGTGATCATATACATGAGTGATGCGGTCAGATATTTGGGAATCAGAATTCATGCTCGGTCCGCCATATTCTATATTCAGCTGGGCAAGATTTACAACGGTTTCAGAAGACGTTACGCCAACCGACGAAGGCACGGTATGGCGCTGGTTGTGGTGGCTTGGTTGACAACCACGATTAATCGGCGGATTGATAAGACATTCGGATTCGCGGCCATTCCTTTGGCAGCTCTGGCAGGGAGTGGCTCGATTGCATTTGACCTTGTGTTCTCGGCATGGCAGACAACTATATGTTCGACGGTTGCGGCGTCGTCTCGGTGTGAGGGTTCTGTGATGGCTTGTCCCAAAAAGCGGCGTCAAAGTCATATTCACAGTGTGCTCTAGTTACAAGGTATGTATGTACAGTATACATATAAATGATTCCAACAAATGGCAATAAAGTTGATTGCAGATGGCTGTACACATGCCTGTTGTGCAATCTGCAGGGGGGTCTTTGGAAAACGGAGAACTGTGAACGTCGAACGATCGACTAAGAAGAATGGGTCAGACCGTCATTGGTGGCTTTAATCATAATCTTTTATTGGAGGGCCTGACGGCTCTTCTTCATCGTTGGTGGGTGTGTCTTGATAAGCGGATGTATCTTCAGTAGCTCCGGGTTTATTGCGGAGCGTTCCAATCTTGACTTCTTAACTTACTGTTTGCTCCGCCACTCAAAAGTGAACGATATGAATGCTGCTGGCGATGTGTACTTCCCAGGACTCCACTGGGGGTCTCTTGGAATGCCTTTTCTGTCATTTGGGATAAAAGTAGCCAATACAATGCTATTCCAGCACCGAACCATCTACAAGAGGCAACGGAGATAGCCAGCCGACTGAAAATTTGTTCGCGGCCAAAAAAGGCCACTAGATAGTGTTGTCCTTATAATGAATCACTCTTAGTGATAACTTGATTTGGAGATGTGTTAGAGCTTTAACGCCAAATCACTGAATTGAGCGCTCTCTTCCTGTTAACTCGTCCGGAATCTACATAGAAAGGAATATCGAAATGTTTTATCGCATTGGTGTTGATGTCGGTAAGAAAGATCATCTGCAAGATCACTATTTTTAGTCATCAAGAGCTGAGTCCTGAACCTCTACATAGGAGGGACCAATACCGATGCCGTGCTCGCATGTGCGACTCCTGATGATGGCTATCCTTCAGGAGGGCATCGCGTAGAAATTGTGGCTAGTTACAAGACCCCGACAACGCCTGACATTACTGCTGGTATATGTAAAGCTATCGAGGGCATTCTTACGCCGCACAACATCGAGCCTGCGAACATCTTGTCGATCAATATCGGCACAACGCATTTCATTAACGCTATTATCGAGTGTGACAGATCAAAGCTGGACCGAGTCGCGGTGCTGAGACTGTGCGGCCCATTTTGTCGTGAGGTGGCTCCTTTTGAAGAATTTCCCCCTTCACTGCGAGCTGTGGTGCAGGGTCATGTGGGCTATCTTCGTGGTGGACTAGAAGGTAAGATTGCCTTCTACTTTATTGTACGAGGGCTGGCTAAGAGTGATTGATTGTACCAGTCGATGGCCGTCGAATAGGGGATATTGACGAAGACGAAGTCCTCGATCAAGCACGAAAAATCCGCGAGCATGGTGACAAGGCAGTTGTTGTCATTGGAGTATTTTCTCCCTTGGATGTAGCTGATATCACGCAAGAGGAAAGGGTCAAGCAGATTCTTGAAAGGGTTCTGCCAGAAGTCAATATCGTCGTATCGCGAGATATCGGAAACCTTGGTTTTGTCGAGAGAGAGAACGCCTCGATACTCAATGCAAGCATCGTTCGATGTGGCCGCGCTGTTGTGCGGAATATGCAACTTGCTGTTATGAAAATGGGACTTGTTGCATGCCCATTGTATCTGACACAGAATGATGGGACTGTAATGGGGGCTCATATGGCTGCTTCTCTGCCTATCAAAACGTTCTCGTCTGGTGCTACGGTAACGCTCCCGTAAACGGAGTTTGATCATACAAGCAGAGCTGACTCTTCACTAGAATTCTTTGACAGGAGCAGTTTTCCTAGCAGGCCTGCATTTACCAGATTCTGAGATTGATCTTGAAAAATCACAGGTCATCATGGTGAGTTGAGGATAAAGTCTAACTATTCATACCCTTCAATAGTATTAATGGTACTTTCAGGTTGATATCGGAGGCACTTCGTCCGACTTTGCAGCTTTATCTCCCTCTGGATTTCCGAGACAATCCACAGCAGTAGTCAAAGTCGTCGGCGTGCGTACCGCATTCGCAATGCCGGAAGTTTTGAGCTTGGGTCTTGGTGGTGGGTCTATTGTGCATGTTAATGACGACGGGAACGTCACCGTGGGACCCGAATCAGTGGGCTATCGTCTTCAGAACGCCGCCCATTGTTTTGGAGGAGATTTGCTGACTGCAACGGACATTGCTGTTGCGGCATCCGATTCAAATGACAGCCAGATTACACCGATATGGGATAACCCCCCAGACAAGGTTGTCGTGGAGAGTGCTCGTAAATATATGCGCCTGGTCCTAACTCGAGGTATAGAGAGGATGAAAGCTTCTGACATGGACGTCATTGCTCTTATGGTAGGTGGCGGGTCCATGATCCAAATTGGTGAGCTGGAATGCGTTAAAAAGTGCATCAAACCGCGCTTCTCAAATGTGGCCAATGCTGTTGGGGCCGCTATTGCAAAGGTGTGTGTTGACTCGATTCCAAAAAGCCAAACCTACTTAAACATGTTCTTAATCTTACCTATTTAGGTGGCCGGTGAAATTGATTGCATCCAAATACCGCAAGAAAGAACACCGGAGCAGATGGCAGAGGATGTCAAGGAACAAGCCATCCAACTTGCCATTAAGAATGGTGCACAGCCGGATAGTGTCAAAATCGTTCAAATTGACGTACTTCCAGTGCCATACACTTCGGTGGGTGCTGTGCGAATTGTCGTGAAAGCTGTAAGCACAAGCAAAAGCACAAGAACAGTGTGACTTTAAAACTGATACACCGAAAATTAGGTAGGCGAACTTGGTTGGCAGAGACAAGATCCGGAAGCCTCCAGACTCGTGGGCGAGGTTCAAATCGAACCCAAAATCCAGACATCTTCCGAAAATGTAGATCTCAATGGGTTTCACCAGATGGAAGCAGAATTGCTCGGAGATCTGGATCTGGAATTTTACTCTCCAGAAATCAGCAAATCCACGAAAGAGTGGATTGTCTCCGAGATAGATCTAGCGTTTATTGCAGAGGGTGTTTCAATACTCGGAACAGGTATTGAGAAAATCGAAACTCTTTCCATTGACCTGCAATGATGGATATTAACATTGGCTAGGTGGTGGCGGGTCGCCACGATCGGCATATCTCGATGCTATACGAAACCTACGTTCTGCTGGTACTGGAAAAATGAGAATTATTGATCCCAAATCTGTACCTGACAATGGACGGGTGGTAGGTCTACTATAATACTGAATTGTAAACCTGATTCTAATCACACTTTCACAATAGGTTCTTGTTGCTTGGATGGGGTAGGATGAACTTCTCACTGCCTATATGTAGCCGGAGGCCGTTTTCACTGACTTGGAAGCTACCTTGTTCAGGTCACCTTCTGTCTCCAGCGAGCGTCTCTCCAATGGAAATGAACTTCCTACTGCACTAAACACACTCGCAAAATTTCTCGATATCGAACGATATGCTGCCATAATGGGTCCCGAGATTGGAGGATCCAATGGAATGTGTGCCTTCCCCATTGCAGCAGGCATGGACACCCCGGTTCTCGATGCAGACACAATGGGGCGAGCGTTTCCGAAAGTAGACATGTCTTTGCCTTACGTTTATGGACAAGCAAGCCCATGTCCTGCAGTGTTGACAGATGCAAGAGGCAATGTGCAAATTATCGCGGGTGCAGAGGACCATCACAGGTTCGAAACTATGAGCCGCGCAGCATGTGTCGAGCTGGGACTGAGTACAGCAATGGCGCTGAATCCTCTCTCCGGTAAGGTGGTTAGAAGTCATTGCTGCCACCGAAGTCTATCATCAGCATGGTTCCTTGGACGAGAAATATACTTAGCCCGGCTGAAGAAGAGGAACCCGGCGAAAGCGGTCGTAAGTTGATGAAACAAAAATCTTAATCCGTTAATCTACAAAGCTTTTACTGATTGGTCTTAGCTTTCAATGTTTCCCGGTGGCCGGTTTTTGTACTCTGGTAAAATCATCGATGTATCTAGGAAGGTCGAAGGCGGGTTCACAATTGGGACAGCAACTTTGCAATACAGTGACGAGAACGGGCAAGACTTCAAGATGGACAAGACTCGTCCACTACAACTAACGTATCAGGTAACTATGCGCCATACTCTCTTCTCCAAATTATTCTCCTTATCAATCTGATTTTGCAACCGAAATGTCTGACTGAAATTTAGAACGAGTTTCTTTACGCTACTTTTGTTAACCCAGACGGCTCTAATGAGCCGGTGTGCACGGCTCCTGACCTTATCTCTGTGCTCGATCAAGATGGAACAGCACTGCAGACGCACGAACTTCGCTACGGGCTTTTGTTGGACGTGATCGCGTTACCAGCGCACCCGCTCTGGATGACTGATGAAGGTAAAAAAGCTGGTGGTCCGAAGTCCTTCAGGTATTATTCACTCGTGTTCTATGATCGTACAGAATTAAATGCTAAGCTTTGAGTCTAGTTTGAATATGGATTATGTGCCATATGCCACCGACTGGAAGGAACCCGAATCAGTCATAGAGCGATATGGCCAGTTTGATTAGTTCCAATTGCGGTATATGTATAAATCAAGTATTTGAAAATAAACCCGAGCGCTTAGAGAGCAAACCACTTGGGTATTCTCAGGTTTTACATCAATATTTTTATCTGAGTTGTGTATTTAGCAAGCCCAAGCACTAGAGACGTCGAATTTTCAGGATAAATTCACTTGATCAAAAGAGTGTGAAGTACGATCAGTCTTAGACATATCCGTTCCCTGTATGAATACCACACAGCTTCCAGTTCTAGTTATCACATTTTCCGTGTAATTCAGGGGCTCAGTACATGATACCTACCCAGGTAAAAGAGATATCGTAGGTATACTCCAATGATTCATATTCTTCCATATGTTGCAACATACCGAGGTTTGCGTCTAAAGCTTATCTGAACAGAACTATTTCGTTACCCAGTGATAAGAAGACGCTTTGTTAGACCAATAGATATGAGAACTTGCTAGTATCTATATCTTCTAGATAAAATGCAGTCGAAACTCAAGCGCCTGATTATAGTTATGTATGTTATCCCCGGATCTCCGGATAAGGTTTGTTTCTTAGGACCACCAATGGGGGCCCAATACATTCATCAGTTAGTCGAGCTCATAATGATAATTAGCATACAGTATACACAGTATTCACATATACTAACAGCATGTTAAAGCGCAGACATCTCGTCTCCTGTCGAGAAAATTTCTTTGTATGTGCATATAGGCAACTACGCACAATGGCTCGAATTCCGCAACAAAGTGTTCTTAGCTTTACTTGGATTGTAAATAAACTCAAGCTTCCCGAAGAAGAGCAGCAGGTTTCACGATGGATCAACGACGATATAAAACCGGTCGAAGAAGAGCGGCGGAATTGGAATATGTGGGCTTTTCACAACTTCTGGACGATCGGCGGCTTCAACGTTAGTTCTTACATGACGGGGAGCGCTCTGATCTCTATTGGGTTGACATGGTGGCAGGCGCTCATATGTAAGTTCGTCTGTTGTCTTTCTTCATGCGGGATACCTGGATTGGTACAGGACTGAAGTGGCAGAGATATATAGCCCTCATCCTCGCCAATGTTTTTGCAACGTTATTTGTCTTAGCAAACTGTCATGCCGGTGCATACTACCACATCGGATTCCCCGTTAGTAATCGATCTGTCTGGGGAATGTATGGCAGCTTCTTCCCAATATGCAATCGTATCCTCCTATCGATGGGTGAGCTCCCCTATCTTCTTTTCCTTATGATGATAACAGGCATTGACGATGACGACAGTTTGGTATGCCTTTCAGTCTTGGGTTGGAGGCCAATGTGTCTACGTCTGCCTCATGGCGATTGACCCAAACATCGAACACCACGTTCCAAATCATATGCCAGTGTCCATGGGAATTACATCCGCGCAATTCTTAGCGTATATGCTTTTCTTTATCATTACATTGCCATTCCTTTATATCCGCCCACACAAACTAACTCGTTTCCTCATCTGGTCGTCCGTCGTGTCAGCAATTTTGATGGTTTCTCTCCTAATCTGGGCGTTGTCAACGATGGGTTCATCAGGCTTCGGAAGTATTATCTCGAAACCGGTGACAATCCCTGGCGGCGCGTTAGGATGGGGTATGGCGTACGGCATCATCAGCTCCATTGGATCAGGTGCGGCTGGCATTCTGAATATGAATGACTATTCGAGGTTTGCTAGGAGGCCACGAGACGCTATTGTTGGTCAGCTAATTAGTGTCCCTGTGTATCAGACACTGGGAAGTCTGATCGGAATCCTTGTCACTGCATCAACAGAAAACCGCTATGGTGCCCAGCTTTGGAACTTACCTACCCTTTTCCAAGCGATCATTCAGCACGGAAAGAGTGGAAGCAGAGCTGCTGCGTTTTTCGCTGGCCTGGCATTGATGGTCTCTCAGTTGGGTAGGTCCTCCGTTGCGTCTACCTATGGCAGTATCTACCTAGGTAGTGAATATTTGACGCGGTAATAATGACCGGATGCTTGAATATAGGTATCAATGTTCCCGGAAATGCTCTGTCTGGAGGATTCGATCTCGCCTCGACCTTTCCACACTTCATTAACATTCGCCGTGGTGCTTATATCACGGCGCTTGTCAGCATTGCATTCAATCCGTGGAAACTCGTTACCCAACCAACAACGTTCATCGCAGTACTTGGAAGCTACAGTGTTTTTACAAGTCCCATGATAGCTTTAATGGTTTCATCATACTGGATTGTCAATCGCCGAAAGATTAATGTTGACGCTCTTTACCAAGGCAACAATTCTAGTATTTATTGGTATACCAAAGGCGTCAATTGGCGAGCTATAGTGGCGGTAGGCCTATTCCAATCCTTTATACCTAAGAATAATCTGCCTGGTCTTTATGCTGATGAAATAAATTATACGAATAGTGGTGTTTGGGAGTATTCCCGTCCCTCCCTGGCTTTGTGGCAAATGTTAACTTTAATATACATGTGGCTGAGGGTTGGACACATTTCTACTACATATGCTTTCTTGCCAGTTTCTGCATTACACTCACGGTGTATGCAGCGTTGCACTACGCCTTTCCTGCACCCATGCAGCAAAAGTTCGTCCAAGAGTCGCCACGTATCCTCCTCTATGGGCACCGTTCGAGGACAAATGGCTTGGAGCCGGGTGGTTCGTCGAGGCCAGAAGATAGTGTTGAAGAAGACATTGCTGTGGATATCACCAAGGATTAAGCTAATGAGTATATGAGCTTATCGCGAAGAACACCTAGATAGCTCAAATAATATCCACATATAATCAACGGTGGTGGTTTTCTGCTACATGCGTAGATGAAAGGACGGAACAGAAACTTGGAAGGCAACAACCTGAAATATAAAGATGAATAACGAATGCCAAGATCGTATTTAAGAGCGTTTAGACACTTAGGTATCTAGGTGCCATTATTATTCAGACTACAGAAAAGAGTCTCTCTACCGTAAGCATGAACTGCACAAGGTCTAAGCGAACTACCTACTTTTTCTTCGTTGCAAAAACCATTACCACCGGCGTTTCGATCTTCACTTTCTCCCCATTAAGAGCATGTGACAACTCAGCCCACAACTCTTTGCTCTTCGATTCCGGAAGAGTTGGCACCCAAGTCTCCTGATACCCCTTGAACCACTCAAAGTCTTTAACATCGGTCCAATCTTCATCACCCTCGTCAAATACCTTCTGCTCCCCCTCATGAACCTTGTCTTCGGCCACTATGTGATTCATTTTGAACGGAAGTAAGCTTCCGTGAGCGTTGATATATTGTCTTTTCACTAAGTGCCATTGATCGGGAGGAAACTCGAGACTATCAAAGCCGGTGTTGAGAACACGGAAAGCGTGCTGTAACAAGTCTTCATCCTTACAGTTTTCGGAGTATAGGTCCCAGATCTGTGCCCATACATTTTGAGCTTGTTCATTGCCAAGGATTCGCGGTACGGTGTAATGAGTGATTGCCACTGTACCCCCGGGCCTCAACTGGCGGTTGAATTCTTGGATTGCAGTAACAGGGTCAGTCCAGTGAATACATTCGCAGACAGTCAGCAAGTCCACGGTCCCCGACTCCACGGAGCTTTGTTCGGCTCCTTCCTGTAGGAATCGTAGCCTAGACTCAGGAATACCGGACTCCTCAATCAACGCTTTCCGAGCTATCGTAGTATATCCCTCATTGGGATCGGATACGATTACACTGTGAAATTGGGACGCCAGTGCTGCTGAAACAACGCCACATCCGGCGCCGATGTCATGTGCTACCGACCACGAGGCGAAGGGCTTTTGAGAATGATAGTTGTATATTCTCTCAAAAAAAGTCCGTGGGTAGAGAGGACGGTACACAAGGTAATTGGACCAATTCGCTCCTTGCTTGACAGAGAAACCGATTTCCCTATCTGGTGCTGGAATTTGGGCTATGGTATCCTGTGGATAGGACGAAGTAGCCATTGTGAGTCTGTGAAGCACACTTTAATAACTTCTCGACAATACGTAGATGGTTCATTGCCAATGTGCACTTACGATTTGTTTTTTCTTTCGGATTGACCTCAACCAATCCAATTGTAGGGTGGTATTTTTCCGCAACAATTTTCTGTCGCAGTCAAAATGAGAACGGCGTTTAAATAGTCGGCAAGCTTTTCATTAACTAAACTGATACCAATGGCCAGAGTTGAGCCAGACACTATCCACGAGGGATGTCGTATTCGGCATTTTATTACCCGTTTTGTACGGCCATGCTCTGATACCAACTTAGGGGGCAATAATGCCTAAGTACTCCCTAGAACACGTAAATATTTGCCTCTTAAAAATGTAAATTGAAAAATATAGCTAGTTATGACAACCAAGATGTTACTCATGGATAGACCGTCTGAAAATTAATAACGAAGCTCCAGTCACAGTGCGGCAATTTCCTGTCCTTTTCAGTAAACACATTCCCGGAGAATTCAAAATTATCATCCTTTAAAAGGCGATAATCAACTAGAAGATCGGATTAAATAACAACAGTTCCAGTTTCTCAATATTCTTCTTTTCTGTCATATCGTGTTCTCGCCGATCAGGGTATCAGAGACGATGCAATCGACTCTGTAATTCCAGCAATGCCGAGCTTAAAGTCCAAGTCAGGAGAATTCACAAACGGTATGACCAAGGCCCCACGAAATGTTGCCTGGTACCAGCCTACTTTGCCCAAAGGGCTGCCCGAGCTCCCTCATAGAATATTCAAGGAATATTCACAAATACCCGATAACGAGGTTGACGAGCATATTTACCGAGTGAGAGATAAAGCCTGGGAGATGTAGGTTGATAGACACATGCATGGCATCAATGACACTAACGTGTTAAAGTCTCCCATACCCATGCATTGGCGTCTTCAGGTTTCTAGATTTTCCAGCAACACTGAATCCAATTTATCCCGAAGTACTCGAGCGCGTTCGAAGGGGAGAAACTTTCCTCGATCTAGGATGCTGCTTTGGACAGGATATCCGCAAGCTTGTATTTGATGGAGCACCCTCCGAGAACCTCATTGGCGTTGATACTGAAGCAAGGTTCCTTGAACTTGGTTACGACCTCTTCCGTGACCGTGACTCGTTGAAATCGCATTTCTATACGCAGGATGTTTTTGCCGAAGATTTCCTAGCCGAGTGGCACGATAAGATTGATATCATTTTTCTCGGATCTTTCTTGCATCTTTTCAGCTTCGACAAACAGAAATACATACTCACTCAGCTTGAGAAGCTTCTAAGAAAACGCAAGGGAGCAATTGTTTTCGGTCGTCATATGGGCGCAGAGAATGGGGGCACCCTCCGTAAGAACGCCCTTGGTTGGGATCTGTATCACCACAGCCCGGAGACTATTCGCCAGCTCTTTGATGACCCAGATGGAAAATGGGAAGTTGATTCTGAACTGGTGACGTATGGATCGGAAGGGTGGGATAAAGGTCGCAATTGGCAAGGAAACGATGTCAAACAACAAAATTTCTGGGCAAAGAGGTTGTAACCGTGAGGCAATTTCATGTTTCGAATTTTCTACTCAGAAAAGCACAGATAGATCGCTTGGGTAGGCACTAGTAGCACGGATTGATTATGAAGATGGTATGAGAAAATAGGAACTCAAATTTTGTTTCTTCAAATCCTTCGGATTTACGGAGTAGTAACCGCTAAACAACGTATCGCCACTCTATTGTCATATCTTATGTATCTAATCATATTATTAATAGTTTGTCTACTCCGACAAACAATTTCAAATTACAAATCGTACCCTACATGCCTATATAGAGTACTTTAGTAGGCATGTTAGCGACTTGAAATATCGACATCCATGGGAGGCTCGTTTGGATGCCTTCGAAGTTGCTTGTTGCTGCTAAGCAGTAGTCAACTATATCCAGGACTTTAAAACCTAGGACTCTGAAAAGGAAAATCTGGTACTGAGTAGGGTTATCTCAGAGCGGATGGTACAATCAAGTGAATCTGCAAAATTTCCTAATCAGGGAATTCAAATCCCGGGTATGAGGAAGTACGGGCTACTTGAACTAAAACAAGGAAATCTCGGTCCTTCATATCGTTATTTGAAAATATTTACTTTCGAATTCTGCCGTGATTTGCAACTTTATTGATTTCTTTATACATGAAAAAGAAACATCTGGAAGTCAGCATTTGATTTGCAATAACAACTAATATAAATGGCAGAATACTCGAAATTCTCTGAAATAAGTCCTCAATGGACACAGGTATGCTGTCTATTCAATTTTCATCCACATCTACAGTCTGAATTCTAAAAGAAAACGTCAGTTTGTTAGCCAGTATCCACAGCTCGGCGACTTAGATAAAGTTGGTATAGTGGAACGCCGTCGCATCTTCGATGAAGTGGAAGCTACAATTCCGAAACGTCCATTACCATCGGACGTTAACGATGGTACAGTGTCAGTCAAAGGCTTTACAATCAGAGCTCGCGATGGATATGATATTCCTGTCCGTGGTTACGTTCCCACGGCAAATCCCCCTGGATCTGGCCGTCCTCTTCTGGTATATCTACACGCTGGAGGTTTCCTCTTCGGAGATTTGGAAAGCGGTGATCTAAACTGTCGAGTACTTGCTACAAGATTGAACATTAGCGTATTGAATGTAGGATACCGTCTGGCACCAAAGTGGTCTTTCCCACATGGCGTGAACGATAGCTACGATGCGACAGAATGGGTAAGTCAGTGGCGGATGAACAAATTCACTCCTAGTACTGATATATGGTATCTTGCCATCTAGGCAGCTGCTAACGCAGCAGAGAAACTTACTTGTTCACCAACAACCGGCTTTATTGTTGGGGGTATATCTGCTGGGGCGAATTTCGCTGGAGTTATTGCATACACAGCCCGTGATGCCGGGCTTTCTCCTCCCATAACTGCTCTCTGGGTGTCAATTCCAGTGTGCCTTATGCCACAGGCATATGAGCTTGTTCCCGAATGGAAGGATGAATTGCTCAGTTTGGAGCAGAATGCTGAAAATCCTTTGCTGACAAGAAAATCTCTCATGGATATCCAAGGTATAATAATTCCACAATCCCACACTACTAGATTGCGAGACCTATGTCTTATACTTTTTCCCCCAGACCTATACGGCTCACCCCCTGACGATCCTCGAATCTCATTTCTGTTAAATAAAAACCATGCCAGCCTCCCAATCCGTGCCTATTTTCAGATTTGCGGTAGAGACCCGTTGCGTGACGAGGCTTTCCTATGGCAAAGACTGCTACAAAAGTATTCCGGAACCAAGTCCAAAATTCATCTTTATTCGGGACTACCTCATGGGTTTTGGCGATTTTTGCAACTAAAGGCTAGCCAAGAGTGGCTGGATGATGTGGTTGAGGGTATTAGGTTTTTGTCCGCCCCTCAAGATGCAGATACTTCTCGAGAGATAGGTCTGGAGGTGAAGGGACTTTGAACATATGTGCCCCCAAATATTAGACAGCCTTTTCTACGTTCTTGGCCATCATACTTACCTAGGTAGTCTATTAAGTAGTTTCTTACTTTTCCCTTCTCTTTTTCCTTTTGTAAAGAATCTGACCGTAAGGTCACGTGACGCTAGTTGTTCCGAGGCTAGCTATACCTAGCTTCAACCCCTGAGTTGTATGTAACAAGATAGGCAAGAAATACACAGAGATTCAACGCACCGAATCACCTCCTTATCAATACTTACAAGCAACTGATCATTAATCACTATTACTGGACGATATTATTCCTCTGAGTCTATACGATCCAATCACCGTATTCTTTACACTTTTTCCTTTTTCCTTTTTCCTTTTTCCTTTTTCCTTTTTCCTTTTTCTTCTAAGGTTCATTCCTTTTCGAATACTACAATATATTATATCCATGCATTTAGAACATCACCTAACACTAAGGTTGAATAGTTGTCACATAATAGGTGACCTTGGAAATTACAGATTTGGGAAATAGCAACATCATTTCTTATTAACGAAATATCTTGGTATGGCACTGCACCTTCTCACCAAAAAAGAAAATAAATCGAAGGCATTCTATATGCTACGTACGTTTGTCGCTCTCGAATCATCGAGTAACCGTTCTTTGCACTCTGGCATAGAAATCGCTTGCCACCTCTCGCATTTTTGCTTCATTGAATAATTTATTATCAAACTCCATTGACAATCGGAACGTGGCGTCGTCAGTTATATGCATCACTCTGACTAGGACGTCGAACTATTTTGTGAAGTTTCTTTCAGCTTCCATTCTGAGAATAGGCAATGATTAAGAGAGAGGGCAACAATAGAAGCAAGGAGAGAAATAAAAGGGACAACTCACGTGCCAAGGATCTCTTGACTTTTGGATGTCATCATCTATCCACAGGGTCGCTGTCTGAACAGCCGTAGGACGTCTTTGGAAGTTGACAGCCGTGTTGGTTAGTTTTCGAATTTTCAGTTCTTGGTGTATTACTTCTCGAATATTAATTGAGCTGTGTAACGTATCCTGTGCCCGTTGATCTTGTATCTGGTGGGCCAAGCGTGCAATCTCGACGGCACTATCTTCAGACGAAACATCACTCAGATGACTGACAAGAATATTAATTAGCGGGCCTACAATGTCAAATACTCCTTCTACCTCTTCATCACGCCCAGATATCAGATACTCAAAAGCAACGTCTGTTGATCTTGTGTAAGCACTGAGTGTTTGTGCCCACGCTGCGTCAAAGACACTAGCGAAAGTGATGCTGTTCTCAGTAGAGAATGCGGCCAGGGAGCCTACTGGCACAGTAGGTAAGTCGATTATGGTCTTGTTCGGACTTGGTTTGAATCCGCTTTCAGATGACGAATATGCCGGGACGTTCAGCAGAGATGGCTGAAGATCTCGAAGTACGGAAACCCAATATGCAGAGTCGGTACGGACACGGTCAGGGTGCTGAGCATCAACAAAGGATTTATAAGATGGGGTTTGCTCGAGGAAATGCAGTTCAGTGTCTTCATCTTTCTCATATGCGGTCAAGAGAGCGGATTTAATGAGCTTCAGCGACCACCCATCAATGACTAAATGGTCTAATTCAATATGAAGAAAGAATCTGTTATCATACTGATAGAAGTGAGCGCGATGGGGCAAAAAGCATCCGTCAACGTTTGGTACTCCATGATCTGCGAAACTCGGTTCTGGCTCTCTAGGCAGTGCTACAGAAGTAACAACATTTGGTTCGACATTTGCCAGAACAACTTGCACTGGTGGAGCCTTTGTAACGGAACCAGTGAGGAATATACTTCGCAGAATTGGAAACTTTTGAACAACACGTCTCCAGGATCGTGTAAGCCTGTCTAAAGAAATGGGTTGAAAGTCTAGTGAGGCTATCTCCATTCGCCATGACAGCAGAAATACTCCAGGGTTGATCTTGCGTTGGTTGAATATTTCCCGCTGTATAGCAGAAAGAGGGTACGCATCTACAACTTGTACAGGCGCTTTCTGTACCGGTTGAAGGCGTGCCTTGAGCTCCTCACCATAAATTTTCAGAATATCATTTTCTCGGGGTCCATCAAGCTCTCGAGGAGCTTGTTTGACATTCCTCTTAGCTTCTTCGACAATGATAGCAAGATTTCCCAAAGTCCTTGCGTTAATTATGGCACGAACTGTGACGGGAAGGCTTATCTCTTTGGCTTTAGATACCATCTGAATGGCAAATATAGAGTCACCGCCAAGTGAGAAGAAAGAAGTGCCGAGTCCTATGCGCCCAATAGGTACGTTGAGGACTTCACTCCACAACTTTTGCAAGGCCTCTGCTGTACTTCCTGGAGCGATGTCTACTGCTTCGGTAGGATTGGCATCCAGCACCAATTCATTGTAGGTTTCCCATGTCATTTCGTGAACCCAGGATTTCAACAGTTTTCGATTAACCTTGCCCGAAATCAATAGTGGCATGTTTTCTAGCACAACCCATACCGAGGGCAACATGTACTCTGGAAGGGAAAGGAAGAGATATCGCTTAAGCTTTTCGAGGTAGGCATTTGTGCTTTCTGAATACTTCGCAACCGATAGGGTGAAATTTGATTTGCTGTTAATGTCCATGTCAGATCTGCCAAAGCTAACAATGGCTACAATCTGGGTCGCACAGGGGCCTTGCTTGGGCAAGTGAGCCAGGACGGCAGTTGTTGTACCGGTTGCCATGATTTGGTTTTCGATCTCTCCCAGTTCAATACGAAAACCACGCAATTTCACTTGGGTATCCTTTCTCCCAACGATATGAAACGTGCCATCAGAGTTGTATCGTGCTAGATCCCCAGACTTGTATATTGTTTGGAATGGACTCATTGGGTTTATCGATTTCAACCATTCGGGAGCTGGTACAAAGGCTGCATCCGTGTTCAATTTGTCATTGAAATAGCCTCCACCAAGAAGAGGACCAGAGATGACAATTTCACCTACACACCCTATAGCACTTAATTTCTGATGGTCATCAGGATTGACTATCCACATTGTAGCTCCAATGCTTCGGCCAATATGTGCTGGGTGTGCGTCTGGGGAAACATCAATATTTCCTGAGCAATATACGGCAGTTTCAGATGGTCCATAAGCATCAATCAACTTAACATGTCTGGCCCATCGATGAATAGTTTCTTGAGTAATTGGTTCGCCAGCTAGAACAATTGTTTCGAGTGTTGGTGCTTCTTCAGGGAAGATCAAGTTTGCAACGGTGGGAACCACCAACAATGTATTTGCCTTCAAAGAAGAAATAGCTCCAGCTAAGTTATTCATTCTGTCATATTCAGACGGAACACAAATGCAACCTCCAAAGGTAAGTGTCGTGAAGAACTCGCCAATTGAAAGATCGAATGTATGTGCCGCGAATTGAAGAGTTCTCCAATGACTTCCAGCGCCGAATGCTCTTCCATGATGGATAATCGACGTACAGATTGCGGAGTGAGACATGAGAATTCCCTTTGGTTTTCCCGTACTACCGGACGTAAAGAGTAAATATGCCGTGCTCAATGGTGTGCTCTTGGTTCGCGGTATACTAACAAACAAAGGGAACGACAAATCATCGTTGACTATAACTATATTTTTGCAGAGCCCTTCCAAAATGACAGCACCAAAATCTGACGTAAGTGCGGTTTTTATACGCGCTGTGTTTATAACCTCTATGGTACGCGTACGAGGATGCGCAGGATCAATCGGCACATAGACAGCACCGGCCTTGAACACTGCGAGGATGGCCACGACTGTCCAAATGGACTTTTCAAAACACACTCCCACGAAGTCTCCAGAAGAGACAGAATTCCTGGACAATTCCTGAGAAAGCGCAGCTGAATACTTCTCAACATCAAGATAACTCAGAGACCTCTCTAGTGAGTGGACGGCCTCTGCATATGGCTGTTTCAACACTTGATCATAGAACAAATGATCTATGCATGTATTCTCAGCTGAGGGCGTCGTCTTGTTCCACTCTGTAATTTGAGCGATGTCGTGGTTACTCAGAGGTGAAATTGACTCTAGCAAACTCTCCTTGGTCGTCATAGCTAATTGTGTGATGACTGCTTGGAATTGGTGAGCTAAGTTCTCGGCATTCTGTGTTGTAATGACCTCTTCGTCATATTCTAACTTCATCAACACGTATGCATCAGTAGACAAAGTAAATGTAACTACCAAGGGATAGGCATGCTGCTCCTTTTTGCCCAAGTTGTCATCGTACTCGAGGCCAATCTTCCTTGTCGATCGGGCTATCGCAGTTGAAAAGGACTCTGGATGAACGACAAACAACGTTTGAAAACCCGCGGCTGTAGACCTATCTAATGACAGATATTGACGAATTTTCGACATGCCAGAATGTTCGAAGTTCATCATCTCCGCTGCCTGCTCTCGAACTTTGGAAAAGAAAGATGCAACTGATTCCCTCGGATCAACGCGGCATATTACAGGAACTAAGTTAATCGTTGGGCCGGTCATTCGAGATATACCAGGAACAGCCCCTGCTCGCCCGTTATTTATAGCTCCAAAAACAACATCTTCGGTTCCAGTATAATGAGATACTAAAATAGCCCATGCGGCACGGAGTAATAGCGCCTTCGTCAACCCAAAAGGTAAAAGACGATCAAGAGTCACTGTATGCTCTAGTACGGACGAGGGAACGGCTTGGAAATCAGAAGCTAACGGTGGTTGTGGATAGGCCGTTGGGTTGATACCTGACGTAGTTCGCCTCCAGAACTCTTCCTCCTGTGTTGGGTGTAATTGAACCACGGGTGATAGAATGAACTTCTGAAAAGGCTGGCGCTGCGGTACTGGTTCATATGTGAATCGCATCGCGACCTCTTCGAGAACCTCGGCAAGAGAAGCCCCATCGCATAGAGCATGGTGAACAGTCCAGACAAAATAATTTTGTGTTTTTGATCTCTCATTGTTTCGTTCAGTGACTATGGTGTATCGAAAAAATGCGTGACCTGGTTGCATGTGGATGGAGAGATCTTGTTGTAGAAATTGATTGATGTCTGCATCAACCATATTCCATTGGATCTGTTCGTTCAGTACCGCTTGGACATATCCAGGTCTTCCATCTATATTGCAGATGCGGGTACGCAGAACAGGGTTTTGAGTGACGGTCTCTTCCCATGCTTGTTGGAAAGTGTCTATAGGCACTTTATCGAGCAGTTTGAAAACCAACTGTCTGACATACAGGCTCTGGCCTCCGTCGATCTCTGCCACTAATGACTCCTGCATAGGGCTACAAGGATAAATGCTCTGAACTTTGCTTGGGCAGACTTGACATTTGTCGGCGATTTTGTCAATTTCTCTCAACAAGGAGGTATAACCACTGACTAGATCGAAAGGTTTTCTCATAGCCTCATTGTCCAAGACATTAGTTTCTGCACCTTGTATAAGATGAGCTTCGTTTGACATCTCCTTTAAAGATGCATTCATAAAGATCTGCTCAATTGTAAGGAGTATCCCTTCCGTCTCTGCGGCTTCGGCGAGCTTCTGAGCAGTTATAGAGTCTCCACCGACTTCGAAAAAATTGTCATTATCGGAAAAGAGCGATGGATCTTCTTGAAGTATCTCTCCCCATAGGCCTTTTAGACGACTTATGAGTGCTTGTTTGCCTGGAGGTTCTGTTCTCCAGACATTGTTACTTGTATTCTCCACCTATTCAGACCAGTCAGTGATTATCTTCGAGTCATTTGATCATACATTCTGAAAAGTAACTCACCTCTGAAAAGTCATGTAACAATCCATTTTCTTTCTCTGTATAAGAACCTATTAAAACCGACATCTCGTGATGTATAACGCCGAGTTTCTCGATATGTAATTTGGATTGTAGCTTCGCTGCGCGTAGTTAAGACAGACAAGACACTAGGAAACATTTTGACTATATAGGCGGTGGATTTTGCATGGGAGACTTTTTTCTGAATCTTGCACATTGTTGCTTGGTTTGGACAAACATAGCCTCAATATACCGATTATTTCCCAAATAGGCAACTTGTTTGCCGCCACAGTTTTGATCAAGAGATAGAGTGGGGAACAGGAAAATAACCAAAGTTTGATCATGTTCTCGGGGTTTATTTTTCCAAATCAGGCACGGTCGAAAATAGCCGAGTTTCTGGCATAGAGGCCTTCCTTTATAACACTGTATGAACCTGTGGAGTTCAATGTCATATCTATAGCAAGAGGTCACAATATTCTCAGTTGAATTACACCTGGGTAGCTAGAAGCTAGAGATTACCGCATCCATAATGTGAGAGTGACCCATTCTTGACTTTATATTGGTTTCTTCGAATATGAGCGACTAATTTTGCCCCAAAGGCTTGAGGACGCGTCTGCAAAGTACGAAGCCTTTCCTTTATTATATCTGGCCAGTCGAAAATGGCCTGATAGAGCCTTAACAAAGCCACCTCGGTGGCTATCAACTGATTTGAGAGATGGAAATCAAGCATTGGTTCAGGTAAATTTTTATATCTTTTGGTTTTTTTAAGCGCTCAAGCCCTAACATTCCAGTTTGGGTAGCCCATGGATTGCGTCGCCAAGCTTCGCTACTTCCAATCACTTTTGTCACTTGGATACAAAGAAATAGAAATTTCTTATCCATCCGCCTCGCAAACAGAATATGAGTTCACGAGAAATCTCATTACTACTCCCGGACTCGTTCCAGATGATGTCTGGTTACAAGTAATGGCACCGTGCCGCGAGGACTTGATCAAAACAACAATCGAATCAACACGCGGCGCGAAGAAAATTATTCTCCATATACATCTGTCCACATCAGATTGCTTCCGTGATATCGTCTTTAATATGTCGGAGCAAGAAACCATTGACCTCGCTGTTCGCTGCGTACAATTAATTCGAAAACTTACCAAAGACTCCCCAGACTCCGAAGTAAGAAAGACAGAATGGATTTTGGAATTCACACCGGAAAACTTTCAAGATACCTCTGTGGAGTTTGCTCTTGAAATATGCGAGGCCGTAAAAGCAGTATGGCAGCCTACGGAACAGCACAAGATGATCTTCAACCTGCCCTCAACGGTAGAAGTGGCGATGCCCAATATTTTTGCGGATCAAGTAGAATTATTTTGCGACCATATCACTGAAAGGAACAAAGTTTGCGTCTCATTGCACAACCACAACGATCGCGGAACAGCCGTCGCGACAGCTGAACTGGGACAGCTCGCAGGCGCTGACAGAATAGAGGGCTGCTTGTTTGGAAATGGAGAGCGAACTGGAAATGTCGATCTTGTCACCCTCGCATTGAACCTATACACTCAAGGAGTAAATCCTGGACTTGATTTCAGTGATATCAACAGTGTGGTTGCAATGGTGGAAGAGTTAACTAATATCCCCGTCCATTTACGCGCGCCTTATGCAGGAAAATACACGTTCTGTACCTTCACGGGCACTCACCAAGACGCAATCCGCAAAGGGTACAATAACCTTCAAGCTCTCCAGAGACGAACTGGTCGTGCTCAAAAGTGGAGAATGCCGTATCTTCCTATGGATCCCGTGGACCTTGGAAGAAAGCATGAGGCGATCATTCGTGTTAATTCCCAAAGTGGGAAGAGTGGCATCGCTTGGCTTGTTAAAGAGGTTTTTAACATAACTATGCCCCGTGAACTTGAGATTGCGTTCACACGGATAGTTAAAGCTCATGCCACTGACACGGGCCTTGAAATAACTCATGGGATGATTCAAGAACTATTTCAAGCAAATTATATGCTTCGCAACCATGCAGATCTTGAGCTCGTTACCCACGTAACCAGTGAAGATAAAATCAATAACAGATCCAGCAAAGATTATACAAAAAGCCCCATCATCTCCCTAAACGCCAGTTTTATCCTCGGCGGTGTTCGACGTTCGACTTGCGGTTCTGGAAGGGAGTTGTTGTCGACAGTTATCAACGCTGTAAAGCAGGTTGGGTTTGAATTTGAGTTGCTCGACCACGTATTTCAGACTGTGAAAGACGGCGAATGCGATGATCTCGATAGAACCGCTTGCTTCGTCAAAATTGACAACGAAAAGTTGTCTCCAAAATGGGGCGTTGGCGTTCATAAAAATCCTATATGGTCCACTTTTCAGGCAGTAAGCATTATCTATCCCTTGTTTTTTTTTGGGATAATATTGATCGTCTCCATTTTCTAGGTTCTGGGCGCTGTAGAAAAGTTGGCGTAGAAAAGTTGGCTTCTATTGAAGCGGTAAATGCAAGTTAGATGGAAGCCATGCGTTCTGTTGAATAATTTTTCGAGAAGGAATAATTGTTTACATATTTATGGCGGACTATTTCAATGTACTAGTTTTTGTTTCCCTTTTGACCATCGAATGTTGGTTGGTACCTAGGTAAGATTTCATAGGAGTAATCTTCTACCTACCTAGGTACATAGGCACCTGGGCAGATGGTAGGGCGATATTTCCTGGGTATGTCTATAGATATGTATATGTGTACCGGCATTAAGATGGGGTTCATAATAAGTAGCCTAACTTTTTTTCTTTCGGTGAATTGCCTACCTAGTTAGCCACTTATCCGTCTCGTCGCAGACCGCCTGCGGAGCAGGCGGTCTGCCCTGCTTACTTGCCACCCCTGCTTAGTTGCCACTTTCTCCGCGTTACTCAACACGACACTTCTACACGTCCAAAACACAGCCAAAATGGTGTCTAAGGAATGTTGGAAAAAGGAAGGCTTAATTAGTGAAGCCCTCGCCGCGTATAAACGCGATAAAAATCAAAAAATTGCGCCGTTGGCGCGTCAATACGGCATTAATCGCCGGACCTTACAAAATCGGATCAACGGCATGTCCTCTCGCTCTACCGGCCACCGCTCCAACATGAGGCTTTCTATGGATCAAGAAAAAGCGCTTTTATGGTGGATTGAGTATTTAGACAAGCTTGGTGTGCCTCCGACGACGCAGCAAATGGTGGAAAATGCAAATATGATGCTTTCAAAAGAAGACCCCCCGGGAACGGTTGGCAAGAACTGGGTTTATCGATTCCTTAAACGTTTGCCAGAAAAGTATCAACGTGTTATACAGAAACCTATGGAAATTGATCGCTATTCGGCTACTCATTATGGCGAGGTCGAACGATGGTTTATTGGGCTTCAAACTACAATGAATCAGTACAATATTACTCCAGCGAATATGTGGAATGTTGATGAGACTGGATTTATTGTCGGACAAGGAAAAGAGGAAGCCGTTGTTACTGCGCATGTTCGAACTACTAAAAATATCCCAAGCACCTCATCTCGAGAATCCGTTACAGTTGTTGAGTGTATAAACGCTGAGGGCAAGATTATCCCACCGTTGATTATCCCTAAAGGAAAGGTCCATATGGAGGAGTGGTATCGTCACCTTAAGGACGACGATTGGCTTGTTGCACCGACACCAAATGGCTTTATAACGGATGAGGCTGCCTTCGAATGGATTCAACATTTTAATCGCTTTACCTGGATCGATAGAGGTTGGCGGCTTCTTTTTATGGATAATCATGTTACTCATCGAACGTACGAGTTCCTTGAATATTGTGAATCTCAACGCATTCGATGTGTCTCTTTTATTGCGCACTCAACTCATATTTCTCAACCTCTCGATGGAATCCCTTTTCAACAATATAAAGATGTTCATCGACGGGCAGTTAATACAAATGCGCGCCTCGGAGGCTTCAATTTTAATAAAAACGACTTTTTTGCTTCGCTTCATGATGTCCGGATAAAAGCCTTCACGGAGCGAGTAATCCGACATGGTTGGAAAGATCGTGGGATTTGGCCTTATAATCCTCAAGCTATATTAGATCACTTTCCAACCCCGGCTTTTCCTAATGACGATATCGATATACTACAAATTTACGGTGGTGACGATAATCCCGATATTCCTAGTTCACCAACTACGTCGTCAATCTCACCTCCAAAGAACACCACGAAGCTTCGTTCTCAATATAAAAAGGTTATACGTGAACTTGGCAAAATGGAGGATGTACTAGAGGCACAAAGTCCGGGTCTTATGCGCCGTATTGCAAAGATTCGTGAAGGAAGCCTCGCGTTGGCAGAACTAGGCGATATGCACCGTGAGAGCTTCAACAAGGTTCGCGAGACAGCCAAACGTAAGAATCAAAAAGTTACCAAACGGCAGGTAAAGGCGACTGGCGCTTTATACGTGAAGGATGCGAATAGGCACATAAAAACGCGTGGTGATCGTGATCTATTGACAATTCATAAAAGGCATATTCTTGGTGTTGTGGAACCGGCGCAGGAACCGGCGCCAAGTACGCCTCCAAATCCGCTTTTTTTTATCGACTCCCAGGGGGATAGGTAAATCTTGTATCTAGTTTTTATCTGTCTTTATTTTATGTGTAATTTATATGGCGTTGGTGGACTAATTGATGTTCTTTTGTAAGTAAGGTCGATAAAGTGGCAACTAAGCAGGGGTGGCAAGTAAGCAGGGCATCCGCAGGCGGTCTGCGACGAGACGGATAACTAACTATTCGTCTAGATGGTTAGTTACCTCAGACCACCATTGACTGTCACTGACCGATTTCCTATCTATAAGTAGTCCGCTCCCTAACACTTTTATACTTTTTTTTTTTTGAAATAAAAAAGGAAGAAAAGAAAAGAAAAGAAAACATCTTTTATTGGTATGCAACGTCTTGGGTAGGTTCAGTTCTGCTAGACGATCCAAACCACGTGAATTACGGAACAACGAGTGCCGATTCTTGCCTTGGCTTGGTTCAAAACTGAAAGAACAAGAACGAATAGAGATGTGATTTCGGCTGCCATTGCGATCATGATAAGTGAAGGAGCATAGTTGTATTGCATCGGGCCAGACAATCGATAGTGTGATATACCGTCCGGATTCCCGGATCTGTTGCCGCATCGCTGCGAAAGGAAGCCACAGCAAATTTTTATCCTGAAAAGTTATCCATCGATTCTCTCATATGAAGTTTACCATTGGTCTTGGGCAAAAAAGTAGTCTTATTGTTTTAACAAGGCTAAATCAAACGCATGAGATTGGTGGTCTGTAGATCGTACCCTCTAATAGAACAAGGTTTGGGAGAGTTTGTAAGTACTACACTCGGGGTGGAACTGGAACACAAAAAATTATTGCCAGAGATCTGGAGTCTAACTATTTGATGTCGACTGCATTTATACCCTCCCTATTGAGAATGATCCCTTCACAACCTTTGCCATGCTCATCGCACTAGGAACACTGCTCGCCGTTTTAGCCACTGGCTCTTGACGCACGGCATCATTGTCCCTGATCTGGGCTTCCTGTTTGAGAGGATCGCCGTCAGCATCGGCCTTTTGCGACTCTGGTATCTTCCATGCTCGCACAAGCCAGAGGCAAATGCATGCTGCCATAAACATGAAGCCGACAAATATCTGGGTATGCAGAAAATTGGTTGTGTTGTCGGTTCGCAGCCAAAGAGCGATCGGTTCAGCAAATGTACTCGGGATCACCACCGAAAGCCAGAAAATAGACAAGGCAGATGGCAAGAGTTGTAATCCTACAACCTCCGCGCCTACCGGAGCAACGGTAGTCGTGAATGTTGCAGCAACAGGGCCACTAATCAGAGCATATAAGATGAGGACCCCGAAAGTTTTGGCAAAGATCCAGATGACAAGAGAAAAGAGACCAGCCAGAAAGGTACAAGTGATGGCGGTGTTCAGCCGTCCAAACCTATCACTGAAGTAGCCAATAAAGGGCCGCCCAAGGCCGCCTCCAAGGTTAAACATAGCACCAATAATTGAGCCTTGAGATGCAGTTAGGCCCACGGTTCTTGCGTAATCGGGAATTGAGAAAAGAAGGGCCACGTAGCCCAACACACTAAAGCAACCCCAGGCCAAAGTGAGCAGAAACTCTCGTCTTTTCAAAAGCTCGGTATGGAAGGCGATTTGAACAGCTCCAATGGCCTTGTTCCGATCCCTCACAATGACAGCAGAGAAGCAGCACGCAGCAGCGGAGACAATAGCCAGGATCCGAAAAGCCCAGCCAATACCCCATCTCTGAATCATGGCACTTGTAGCCAGTGAATAGATAAGGCCTCCGATCCCCGATCCCGCTGTTGCAATACCATTCGCAAGTGAACGTCGGCGGGTGAACCACTAAGGGATGATACCAACAGTAGCACTGAACTGCATTCCCATCCCGAATCCGAAACACAGAGCCTGACTGAGAAACAAATGCCAAACCTGGCTCGCCCACGACGCTCCTAACAATGCCGCGGTCTGCAATGTAATTCCGATCATCAAGGTAGTCCTTGTGCCCCATAATCGAGTCGTGATTGTTGCGACGGGTGCGATGAATTGGGCCATACTAAGGGAAAGGCCTCCGACAAAGGCAAAGTCGAGGTCTGCTGTCCCCGGAAATGTATTCGTGGCCAGATAATGAGCCAAAAAGACACCATAGGACTAATGGCGACGAAAATTAGCAAACATGCCTTGTCTGAAGGTCGTGAGGCCTTACACTATTAATTCCCCAAGTATTGGCATTGACTAGAAAGACGCGTACCACACAGATCCAGCCATAACCACCGTCGATCTCTATGATTGACGGTGGTTGGCATTGTTCGGGGTCCGGTCCATTGTCGGCTGGCTTGTGATCTGCTGGGAAATTCTTGGATAGCGCCTTCTCTGAAAAGTCAGAAGAAGAGTGGATGAAGTCGTCGCTAGGTAGAGTCATAATTATCATCTAACTTCAGTTATTGTTCTTCTTAAATTATATTTCTTTGTTCGTTATTAGAAGGTAGATTTAAGAAGGTTGCGATCTAGAGAGAAGATGAATGCGTTGGAGCTAATATGAACTATTTCTATTAAGTGGTATGTTGTATTAGTAGCAATTAAAAATATATATAGAATAAAGGGCTGTCTGTAAGACCTTCCTTGATTAATACACTAGCCGAGTGATACATTGAAGGATCTAATAACTCCACTTTAGTATATACTATGGTTGACCCCGGTGGTTTTGTTAGTACGGTGGGCCTTACAGGGGTTCTGACCGCCTGCCCAATACAG